>JAGDYQ010000019.1:5419289-5463939 GCA_021962125.1 Bulinus truncatus
AACAATAACTGTACGTATGTTGGACCAAATCAACTACACTAACTGTTCGCCCGAATCAACTACACTAACTGTTCGACCAAATCAACTACACTAACAGTTCAAACAAATCAACTACACTAACTGTTCAAACAAATCAACTGTACGTATGTTGGACCAAATCAACTACACTAACTGTTCGAACAAATTAACTACACTAACTGTTCGTCCAAATCAACTGTACGTATGTTGGACCAAATCAACTACACTAACTGTTCGAACAAATCAACTACACTAACTGTTCGACCAAATAAACTGTACATATGTTGGACCAAATCAACTACACTAACTGTTCGAACAAATCAACTACACTAACTGTTCGACCAAATCAACTACACTAACTGTTCGAACAAATCAACTACACTAACTGTTCGAACAAATCAACTACACTAACTGTTCAAAAAAATCAACTACACTAACTGTTCGACCAAATCAACTGTACGTATGTTGGACCAAATCAACTACACTAACTGTTCGAACAAATCAACTACACTAACTGTTCGGCCAAATAAACTGTACGTATGTTGGACCAAATCAACTAGACTAACTGTTCGACCAAATCAACTACACTAACTGTTCGACCAAATCAACTGTACGTATGTTTGACCTAATCAACTACACTAACTGTTCGAACAAAACAACTACACTAACTGTTCGACCAAATCAACTACACTAACTGTTCGAGCTAATCAACTACACTAACTGTTCGACCAAATCAACTACACTAACTGTTCGACCAAATCCACTACACTAACTGTTCGACCAAATCAACTGTACGTATGTTCGACCAAATCAACTACACTAACTGTTCGAACAAATCAACTACACTAACTGTTCGAACAAATCAACTACACTAACTCTTCGACCAAATCAACTGTACGTATGTTCGACCAAATCAACTACACTAACTGTTCGAACAAATCAACTACACTAACTGTTCGACAAATTCAACTACACTAACTGTTCGAACAAATCAACTACACTAGCTGTTCAACCAAATCCACTGTACATATGTTGGACCAAATCAACTACACTAACTGTTCGAACAAATCAACTACACTAACTGTTCGACCAAATCAACTACACTAACTGTTCGAACAAATCAACTACACTAACTGTTCGACAAAATCAACTACACTAACTGTTCGAACAAATCAACCACACTAACTGTTCGAACAATTCAACTGTACGTATGTTGGACCAAATCAACTACACTAACTGTTCGCCCGAATCAACTACACTAACTGTTCGACCAAATCAACTACACTAACTGTTCGAACAAATCATCTACACTAACTGTTCGACCAAATCAACTGTATGTATGTTGGACCAAATCAACTACACTAACTGTTCGAACAAATCAACTACACTAACTGTTCGACCAAATCAACTACACTAACTGTTCGACCAAATCAACTACACTAACTGTTCGACCAAATCAACTGTACGTATGTTGGACCTAATCAACTACACTAACTGTTCGAACAAAACAACTACACTAACTGTTCGACCAAATCAACTACACTAACTGTTCGACCAAATCCACTACACTAACTGTTCGACCAAATCAACTGTACGTATGTTCGACCAAATCAACTACACTAACTTTTCGAACAAATCAACTACACTAACTGTACGACAAATTCAACTACAATAACTGTTCGAACAAAACAACTACACTAACTGTTCAACCAAATCCACTGTACGTATGTTGGACCAAATCAACTACACTAACTGTTCGAACAAATCAACTACACTAACTGTTCGACCAAATCAACTGTACGTATGTTGGACCAAATCAACTACACTAACTTTTCGAACAAATCAACTACACTAACTGTTCGACCAAATCAACTACACTAACTGTTCGAACAAATCAACTACACTAACTGTTCGTCCAAATCAACTGTACGTATGTTGGACCAAATCAACTACACTAACTGTTCGAACAAATCAACTACACTAACTGTTCGACCAAATAAACTGTACATATGTTGGACCAAATCAACTACACTAACTGTTCGAACAAATCAACTACACTAACTGTTCGACCAAATCAACTACACTAACTGTTCGAACAAATCAACTACACTAACTGTTCGAACAATTCAACTGTACGTATGTTGGACCAAATCAACTACACTAACTGTTCGCCCGAATCAACTACACTAACTGTTCGACCAAATCAACTACACTAACAGTTCAAACAAATCAACTACACTAACTGTTCAAACAAATCAACTGTACGTATGTTGGACCAAATCAACTACACTAACTGTTCGAATAAATCAACTGTACGTATGTTGGACCAAATCAACTACACTAACAGTTCAAACAAATCAACTACACTAACTGTTCAAACAAATCAACTGTACGTATGTTGGACCAAATCAACTACACTAACTGTTCGAACAAATCAACTACACTAACTGTTCGAACAAATCAACTATACTAACTGTTCGACCAAATCAACTACACTAACTGTTCGAACAAATCAACTACACTAAATGTTCGACCAAATCAACTGTACGTATGTTGGACCAAATCAACTACACTAACTGTTGCAATTAATCAACTACACTAACTGTTCAACCAAATCAACTACACTAACTGTTCGACCAAATCAACTACACTAACTGTTCGACCAAATCAACTGTACGTATGTTGGACCTAATCAACTACACTAACTGTTCGACCAAATCAACTGTATGTATGTTGGACCAAATCAACTACACTAACTGTTCGAACAAATCAACTACACTAACTGTTCGACCAAATCAACTACACTAACTGTTCGAACAAATCAACTACTCTAACTGTTCGAACAAATCAACTACACTAACTGTTCGACCAAATCAACTACACTAACTGTTCGAAAAAATCAACTACACTAACTGTTCGACCAAATCAACTGTACGTATGTTGGACCAAATCAACTACACTAATTGTTCGACCAAATCAACTACACTAACTGTTCGAACAAATCAACTACACTAACTGTTCGACCAAATCAACTACACTAACTGTTCGAACAAGTCAACTACACTAACTGTTTGACCAAATCAAGTGTACGTATGTTGGACCAAATCAACTACTATAACTGTTCAAACAAATCAACTACACTAACTGTTCGACCAAATCAACTACACGTATGTTCGACCAACTTAGTTTTTTGGAAGTTTAAAATATCTGAAAGAATAACATGTGCCCAGCAGAGATGAATGGCATTGAATTTGGACAATTTTTTTATTGCAGGCGCGTGTTTGTGCGCTCGTGTGTAGTGGCGTGTGTGTGAATGTAAAAAATGGGGGGGGTGTGGGGAATGATGGAAGATAAAGGGTTGGGGGAGGTGAGGCTGTTCAATGGTACCAGGATGTCTGAGATGGAAGACTTGAGGAAAATATTTCCAGAAAAATATCGATTTAATGTCTGCATGTCAACTTCATGTTTACAAAAAAAAATGGGTTTAGAAAATGTAACAAAAAAAAAAATAATAATAGAAAAACACGAAGTTGAAATTTTTGGCTAAAGTCAAAGAATGTATAAATTGTCCAACAAGATCATGTTTTTAGCTGCAAATATCCAATCATCAGCATTAACCTTAAAATATGGCCATGCCTCGTTATTCAGGTCATAAACTTAGTACTACACAAACATATAAAGAATAAACTTAGTACTACACAAACATATAAAGAATAAACTTAGTACTACACAAACATATAAAGAATAAACTTGTACTACACAAACATATAAAGAATAAACTTGTACTACACAAACATATAAAGAATAAACTTAGTACTACACAAACATATAAAGAACTAGTTGCAAGTACCCGGCTTTGCCCGGGTTTAAAATAAGGTTTTCTGTTTACCTTCTGTTTTCTCCCTAACCCTTCTCTCCATTCCTCTCTCTCCCTCCCTCTCTCTCCCTTTCCCTTCCTCCCTTTCTCCCTCCCTCCTTCTCCCTCCCTCTCCCTAACTCTCTCTCCCATCTCTCTCCCTTCCACCCTCCCTCTCCCATCTCCCCTTTCCCCTTCGTTCTCTCCCCCCTGTCCATCCCCCTCCCTCCCTCTCTCCCCTTCCTTCTTCTCTCTCTCACTCCCTGCCCCCTCTCTCTCTTTATCTCTTCCTCCCATTTCTCTCATCCTCTCTCCCTCTTCACCTCTCTCCCTCTTCCTCCCTCCCTCATTCCCTCTCTCCCTCCCTGCCCCCCTCACTCTTTATCTCTCTCTCCCTCCCTCTCTCCCACCCTCTCTCTCTCCCTCCCTCTCTCTCTCCCTCCCTCTCTCTCCCTTTCCCTTCCTCCCTTTCTCCCTCCCTCCTTCTCCCTCCCTCTCCCTCGCTCTCTCTCCCTCCCACCCTCCCTCTCCCATCTCCCCTATCCCCTTCGTTCTCTCCCCCCTGTCCACCCCCTCCCTCCCTCTCTCCCCTTCCTCCTTCCCTCTCTCCCTCCCTGCCCCCTCTCTCTTTTTATCTCTTCCTCCTATTTCTCTCATCCTCTCTCCCTCTTCACCTCTCCCTCTTCCTCCCTCCCTCATTCCCTCTCTCCCTCCCTGCCCCCCTCACTCTTTATCTCTCTCTCCCTCCCTCTCTCCCACCCTCTCTCTCTCCCTCCCTCTCTCCCACCCTCTCTCTCCCTCCCTCCCCTCTCTCCCTCCCTACCCCCTCCCTCTCTCCCACCCTCTCTCCCTCCTTTCTCCCTCCCTCCCCTTTCCACCTCTCTCTCCCTCCTCCTCTCTCCCCCTTCCTCCCTCCCTCATTCCCTCTCTCTCCCTCCCTGCCCCCCGTTATTTATTGATTTGGTGAACTTTCAGCATTTTGGTCAAATTAACGCATTTAGGTATTGCGTTAAAAATTTTAATCGCAAATTTTTTTTGACGCATTAATTGCAAATTAACGCAGTTTAATCAGCAGCCCTAATATATATATATATATATATATATATATATATATATATATATATATATATATTTATATATACTTATTATTATGGCTTCACACTTCTTCTAAAATCCTTCTTCATTCCTTTACCTTCCTCAAACTGTACAAATCAGAGAGCATGAAAAAACATCAACAATTCTTTGCATCACAAAGGCACAATACAGCACCAGCGCGCAAGTTCTATTCGATCATAGGGAAATGACGTCACAGAGGAATTTTATTTATGGCGCCGTCGAGATTACTTTAATATAGTAAAATACTAAAATAAAAAAAATTAATTACAATTAAACTACCCATCGAGATGAAACGAAACCTGTCCTATAACCTTCCCCATGTAATTATGTGTATGTGTAACAAATTTCACGTTATTTGTTTGTCTGGATCTTGAGTTATAAGGGAACAGACAGACAGACAGACAGACAGACAACGAATGCGTCTTATAAGTATAGAGATAAACTTAGTACTACACAAACATATAAAGAATAAACTTAGTACTACACAACCATACAAAAAATAATATCTTTAAGTTTGACAGCTGACATGTTAAATGATGTTCGTAATTTAAAACTTGAATGGGGGAGGGGGGCGGAGAGTTGGGGCATGTAATAATGTCCAGTAATGGTAATAATGTCCAGTAATGGTAATAATGTCCAGTAATGGTAATAATGTCCAGTAATGGTAACATCAGTCTCAAAATCATTTTACTTGTGCAGATCTGAGTTCACTGACCATTAATTCTTCCATTACTATGAGCCGGATGAATTCGGGTATCCATCAAGTTTCCATCAAGTATCCATCAAGTATCCATCAAGTATCCATTGGATGACTGGTAGACGTAGATTTGCAAACTGGGCAAACTGCCTGGTATCACCAGAGACCATGAACTACTCTCAGATGTAGATTTTAATTTCTAAATTGGGCCCGTTGGTACTTTTGCTATGGGCCCAATAAATATCTCTGGAAGTATCTGCCTAGGGCACCCACCCCCAAAGACTTAAGAACTGTTCTGCTGGCAAGTACTGGCAGCTGGACATTATGCAAGCCACTCTGGAACTTCATTTTGGCTGCTAGTTACAAGTGACCACTTCTTGTGTGTGACACTCTGTCACAGTTACAGTGACCACTTCTTGTGTGTGACACTCTGTCACAGTTACAGTGACCACTTCTTGTGTGTGACACTCTGTCACAGTTACAGTGACCACTTCTTGTGTGTGACACTCTGTCACAGTTACAGTGACCCATTCTTGTGTGTGACACTCTGTCACAGTTACAGTGACCACTTCTTGTATGTGACACTCTGTAATAAAGAAATTGCTTTCCTTTTTGTTGGGTTTTTTTTTCAATATTTGCTTATCGAACTGTTGTATATCGTGAAGCGATTACTTAATATGGCTGCTAGCCTCACCATTTTGGAATAAATCGATATTTCTTTAAAGCCAGATGGATCGATAGTCAATTTCCTATCATTTTAATAACATTTATTTTTTTTTCATTTTCTTTTAAATTAATTTTTTTATTGCTTTATTCATCTGTTAGTTTCACAATTTAATTTATTGACTTTTTTCCCGTTATCAAAGTTTTGTCAACATTTTATCAAGTTAACGTTTTCTAGTTGATAATTAAGACTGTTATTAATCATCATATCATTCTAGACGATATACCCATACGATTACAATCATTTTGAAACAGCCGCGCATCTCCAGAAAACGTAAAAAAAATTTACATTTTGCCATTTTCTTGTTTCTGTAATCAACAATTTTTCTGAGTCATTTCATGAAATAAAATAAATCTCAATTTGAGAATGTTTGAGGTGAGGTCCTTATAGTTTTTCTTTACAAATCATCCAGTCCAACATTTAGTTGTAAAGGTCAAAGGATGACAAGTCGCAGTCTTAATAAGGACAGTAAAAAAAGAAGTAAAGATTCAAAAGAATTTTTTTTATTTGAAATAGCTATTGAAATTATTGAATGCTCTACATTCTCTGTCCATCTAATTATAAAGGTTCAATCGGAATAACATTTGGTTTAAAAAAATCTTGTTTAGCTCATGTTTTATTTCGTTGTTTTAATATTTTAACCACCAATGAAATACTGACTAATTCCACGTCATTTCATGATATAGTCACATTCCAAGTACATGTATTTCAAATCACATGTCATTTCATGATATAATCACATTCCAAGTATATGTATTTCAAATCCCATGTTATTTCATTATAAAGTCACATACAAAATATTTCACAAGCCATCCCAATTTATTACAAACAGAACCTAACCTAGAAAGTCACGGGACTGATGGCCGACACCAGACGTCACAGCACTGAGCAATCAGTGATCTTCAACCCGTTAGACCCGTTAGACAGATGTTTATATCTATGTTACATAATGGGACGGGTGGTCGGGCGGTCAAGCGCCAACTGTCGATCTGAGAGTCCGGTGTGAAAACCAAGGGAAATGTTCAGGGTCAGGTCATGGTGAAAGTTCCCTCCATCTGTCCCATAGTGCCTCCATGGCCATTGCACTATCGATTATCATAGGGCACAACAAAAACAGAACATTGTGGTTTACAAGATCTAAGACAGTGGTCCCCAACCTTTTTCTCGTCGTGGACCGGTCGACGTCTGATAATTTCACCGCGGTCCGCTTTGGGCCCGCGGGGGATTTTTTAATAATTTAGATTGCTTTGATTTACACAATGCAATTGTCGCTCACAGTCACTCAGCTCCCATTTAACCTCTCGACCATGAAAAGTCGCACAAATCCCGAGATAAATAAATAATTTAATGTTTCTTTGGCGGCCCAGTATGATTTGATTCACTAACCGGTACCGGTCCGCGGCCCGAGGATTGGGGACCACCGATCTAAGAGATAAACATGTCATCCTTACATGGACTTCACAGACCTGTAATACTTCCTTGTCGCCAGTTATCGACTCATTAACGGTATGAAAAATATCAGACCATAGGCCGCGTGCCCGAAATTCAACCAATGAACCACTTATTTATAGCTAACTACCAACACTCCTATTAAATTTAAAGGAAGTGATGTTTTAGTCGCCTGCCCACTGATGAGGCTCTGCCTGCCGTCTGTGGCACGCGTGCCATAGGTTCGCCATGACTGCAATAGAGACAGGTCAATGCTCATGTTGATATTGTTGATATTGTTTATTTTTTTAGTTTTCATGTGGATGGACGAGCTAAATAGATATTTATTTTATTTAGTTTTTGTTGGCACTATATCTTTAAAGAGCATTTAGTCAAAGAATGAAGTGCTAAGTCAATACATACAACCAAAGATTCCATAATGTATTTCTTCTCTGATTACAAAAGTAAGACATGTCATGTGAATATCAAATCCAATGTTTCTTCAAAAAAAAAAATAAAGCTCAATATACACAATGATTGGTTGGACAAGAGTTTCTGAAAACTAACATCTAGATAACAGTTTATATTTATACTAGCTGTACTCTGCAAAAAAAATTGGCATAGAGTAATATCCCCTTAGACTTGATCGGTAGGCTAGGTTATTCTTTGGTTTCGGGCAGATCCGATTTTTTCATGATTGTATTTTAAACTGGAATACTGTTGTATTAATTCTTTACTTTCGATTTAACGCAGAACCCAAATCGCTTTTATATATATTATGATTCTAAAGTATCAAATGATGGTACCATGGGATTGCATCGTCATTTATATTATACCTGGGAAGTCATAGACATCCACCTGAAATAGAACAAGCATTTATCGCTTTGTGGTTTGTCACAAAAATGTCGCAGCAATAATATACATTTAAATGAGCTGATTTTAAACGTAGCAATCAGTCATGGCAATTATCACTTTAGTTAGTGATGACTTGTTCTGCTACTCAACTTACAGCTACATGTCATCTGTTTGACCAATGGAACACTAATTATTCTGATCTTTTTTTAACAAAACATTGATCTTGATGTTACTGTATGGCGCTACTCAATTTACAGGAAATGAAAGGTTAGATCAATTAAGTGATTATGTTGAAGTGAAAGAAAAAAAAATGAACCGAATAACATCTAGAACAGACATGACAGACATTTCAAATTAAATATTGATCTGGCATTTAAAATATTATCATTGCTTCAAGTATACATCATGCTAGAATTTGTACAGAGACAATTACTGTATGTATTATAAAATGTTAATATCTATAATAAAAAAAATCCTTCATGTGTTCCGGTGTCTGTCACACTCCCTGTGTCTGTCACACTTCCTATGTCTGTCTATTACACAAGATGGTGTCAACATTTATGGTACATCGCATGTGTTCTATACTGAATGAGTTTAGTGTTAATATGCAAACATCTGTAATTTTTTACTGATAATACTTTAGTGTGCTGCACACGGAAGCACAATTGTTCATTTATGTTGGCGGCTTCACAGAACTATAATGTTTAAAGGTTTAATATTTCTTTCTTTTTTAAGAGGCCTGATATCTTCTGCGTCTGCTGCCTCAACTGAATTGATGGAATTTTTTTTTTAAATTCAAGGTCAAATAAAAGCTACACAACGATATATCTATTTCAGTTTTGTACATTGATACATTATACGTTACCACACATTATATCAATGAAGTATTATTTACATTTTCAATAATATTTTTTTTTGTAATTAAAAGTGCATCGGGTTGCAGAGGCGTACCTAGGGTGGGGAAGTGGGGGTCCCAATTCAATTCCCCACGGGACCCAGCTTGAGGGGAGCACCAACAATTTTTTTTACATTAAATATAAAAGTACATTATCTCATGCCATGGTGCCGAATGTCAAAATGCAGGGGCCCCCAAAGAGGGCAAGCCCCTCTGGGCCCCCAAATCAAAAGGTTCGGCACTGCCGGGTTGGCTCTCTTTCTCAATTAATTCTCAGTACGATAAGTTGTACTATGCTACAATGTGTATAACAGTAAATAAACCACCTGCTAAACATGTAGCGTATCGCTTAACTGGCAGGCATTCACTCACGTCTCTTTTTTTTTAAATACGTCATGTTTGGAAAAGAGTCCATTAAAATAGTATGAACGAATGAAGATTTATCAATGATATGGTGTTGTGTGCGCAAAATATGTATAGTTGAATGTTAGGTTCAGAGTTTAATCGTCGGGGGTTGTTTTTGTTAAGCTTCTGAACCCATAATGAGGATTATTTTCTTTGGGATGAACTAAATAACATATGAACTTTATTTGATGTACTATTAATTGCCCATATTCTCAAATGTACCTTGGCTACAATAATCTGTTCATGTCGTTTGGGGACACTTCGAGTACATAGATATGGTATTTTTTGTCTATAGACTGATTGTTAACGCGCTCAAATATATATATATATATATATATATATATATATATATACATATATATATATATATATAGACTTGTCGTCCGGGATATACTGGGTTGTCCCGGTGTCCTGCCGGTTGTTGAAATTGTTCCGGTTTAGATTCAGGGCACAGTTTCTTGGAAATAATTGAGCAAAATTATTAGATCAGAGAATGATTAATCTGCTCTTGTGTGATCAGTAACATTTTGGTAAGTAACACAGTAATAACAATTTACAGAAGTGAAAAATACGAGTGGTACAACAAGTAAAAAACTGTTTTGTTTTGTAAAAATATCATGTTTGTGTACCATTATGAATAAAATAACAAAGATTTTCTATTCTATATTTTAAGTGTTTTTTACATTATTGTTTTCATAACCCCCCTCACCCCGGAACCGACATCCCTAAACCTAAAGTAAAAAAAAAAGAACTGTCCCGGTTGGTCCGTGAAAAAATATGGCAACCCTATATATATATATCACCATTTTCAACTCCAACTGTGTGCCTACTCGCCGGTCTGGGTACTGGGCCTTTGTTTACTAGTTGTAATAAAAAAAAACTTGATAAACTATTTAACTGTGAATTTAGTTTTCAATATTTCATGATAAATTCAAATTAATCCACATCATATAACTATACCAATAAAACCATTTAAAAAAACTGGTTCACTTATTACGACTAACGATTGGTCACCTTGTCATCTTTTATGATGTCCACTTTGTTTTGTTTTTTAAATTGATTTTTATTGTTACATTTTAAATTTTGATGTCATTACATGAGGTCAAACTAACGTCGTCTGGTCAAGACAGCAAACGCAGCTTTAGCTTTACGGCTGAATGCGTGGGGTCTAGGGTGAGTGTATATTGTATGGGTCTAGGGTAAGTGTATATTGCATGGGTCTATGGTGAGTGTATATTGTATGGGTCTAGGGTGAGTGTATATTGCATGGGTCTAGGGTGAGTGTATATTGCATGGGTCTAGGGTGAGTGTTTATTGCATGGGTCTAGGGTGAGTGTATATTGTAAGGGTCTAGGGTGAGTGTATATTGTAAGGGTCTAGGGTGAGTGTATATTGCATGGGTCTAGGGTGAGTGTATATTGCATGGGTCTAGGGTGAGTGTATATTGCATGGGTCTAGGGTGAGTGTATATTGCATTGGTCTAGGGTGAGTGTATATTGCATGGGTCTAGGGTGAGTGTATATTGCATGGGTCTAGGGTGAGTGTATATTGCATGGGTCTAGGGTGAGTGTATATTGTATGGGTCTAGGGTGAGTGTATATTGCATGGGACTAGGGTGAGTGTATATTGCATGGGTCTAGGGTGAGTGTAAATTGCATGAGTTTAGGGTTAGTGTATATTGTATGGGTCTAGGGTGAGTGTATATTGCATGGGTCTAGGGTGAGTGTATATTGTATGGGTCTAGGGTGAGTGTATATTGCATGGGTCTAGGGTGAGTGTATATTGCATGGGTCTAGGGTGAGTGTATATTGCATGGGTCTAGGGTGAGTGTATATTGCATGAGTTTAGGGTTAGTGTATATTGTATGGGTCTAAGGTGAGTGTATATTGCATGGTTCTTGGGTGAGTGTATATTGCATAGGTCTAGGGTGAGTGTATATTGCATGGGTCTCGGGTGAGTGTAAATTGCATGAGTTTAGGGTTAGTGTATATTGTATGGGTCTAGGGTGAGTGTATATTGCATGGGTCTATGGTGAGTGTATATTGCATGGGTCTAGGGTGAGTGTATATTGCATAAGTCTAGGGTGAGTGTATATTGCATGGGTCTAGGGTGAGTGTATATTGCATGAGTTTAGGGTTAGTGTATATTGCATGGGTCTAAGTTGAGTGTATATTGCATGGGTCTTGGGTGAGTGTATATTATATGGGTCTAGGGTGAGTGTATATTGCATGGGTCTAGGGTGAGTGTATATTGCATGGGTCTAGGGTGAGTGTATATTATATGGGTCTAGGATGAGTGTATATTGCATGTTTCTAGGGTGAGTGTATATTGTATGGGTCTAGGGTGAGTGTATATTGTATGGGTCTAGGGTGAGTGTATATTGCATGCATCTAGGGTGAGTGTATATTGCATGCATCTAGGGTGAGTGTATATTGCATGGGTCTAGTGTGAGTGTATATTGCATGGGTCTAGGGTGAGTGTATATTGTATGGGTCTAGGGTGAGTGTATATTGCATGGGTCTAGGGTGAGTGTATATTGCATGGTTCTAGGGTGAGTGTATATCGCATGGATCTAGGGTGAGTGTATATTGTAAGGGTCTATGGTGAGTGTATATTGCATGGGTCTAGGGTTAGTGTATATTGTATGGGTCTAGGGTGAGTGTATATTGCATGGGTCTAGGGTTAGTGTATATTGTATGGGTCTAGGGTGAGTGTATATTGTATGGATCTAGGGTAAGTGTATATTGTAAGGGTCTAGGGTGAGTGTATATTGTATGGGTCTAGGGTGAGTGTATATTGTATGGGTCTAGGGTGAGTGTATATTGCATGGGTCTAGGGTGAGTGAAAATTGCATGAGTCTAGGGTTAGTGTATATTGTATGGGTCTAGGGTGGTGTATATTGCATGGGTCTAGGGTAAGTGTATATTGCATGGGTTTAGGGTGAGTGTATATTGCATGGGTCTAGGGTTAGTGTATATTGTATGGATCTAGGGTGAGTGTATATTGTAAGGGTCTAGGGTGAGTGTATATTGCATGGGTCTAGGGTGAGTGAAAATTGCATGAGTCTAGGGTTAGTGTATATTGTATGGGTCTAGGGTGAGTGTATATTGCATGGGTCTAGGGTAAGTGTATATTGCATGGGTCTAGGGTGAGTGTATATTTCATGGGTCTAGGGTGAGTGTATATTGTATGGATCTAGGGTGAGTGTTTATTGTAAGGGTCTAGGGTGAGTGTATATTGCATGGGTCTAGGGTTAGTGTATATTGTATGGGTCTAGGGTGAGTGTATATTGCATGGATCTAGGGTAAGTGTATATTGTAAGGGTCTAGGGTGAGTGTATATTGTATGGGTCTAGGGTGAGTGTATATTGTATGGGTCTAGGGTGAGTGTATATTGCATGGGTCTAGGGTAAGTGAAAATTGCATGAGTCTAGGGTTAGTGTATATTGTATGGGTCTAGGGTGGTGTATATTGCATGGGTCTAGGGTAAGTGTATATTGCATGGGTCTAGGGTGAGTGTATATTGCATGGGTCTAGGGTGAGTGTATATTGTATGGATCTAGGGTGAGTGTATATTGTAAGGGTCTAGGGTGAGTGTATATTGCATGGGTCTAGGGTTAGTGTATATTGTATGGGTCTAGGGTGAGTGTATATTGCATGGGTCTAGGGTGAGTGTATATTGCATGGGTCTAGGGTGAGTGAAAATTGCATGAGTCTAGGGTTAGTGTATATTGTATGGGTCTAGGGTGAGTGTATATTGCATGGGTCTAGGGTGAGTGAAAATTGCATGAGTCTAGGGTTAGTGTATATTGTATGGGTCTAGGGTGAGTGTATATTGCATGGGTCTAGGGTAAGTGTATATTGCATGGGTCTAGGGTGAGTGTATATTGCATGGGTCTAGGGTGAGTGTATATTGCATGGGTCTAGGGTGAGTATATATTGCATAGGTCTAGGGTTAGTGTATATTGCATGGGTCTAGGGTGAGTGTATATTGCATGAGTTTAGGGTTAGTGTATATTGCATGGGTCTAAGTTGAGTGTATATTGCATGGGTCTTGGGTGAGTGTATATTATATGGGTCTAGGGTGAAAGTATATTGCATGGGTCTAGGGTGAGTGTATATTGCATGGGTCTAGGGTGAGTGTATATTATATGGGTCTAGGATAAGTGTATATTGCATGTTTCTAGGGTGAGTGTATATTGTATGGGTCTAGGGTGAGTGTATATTGTATGGGTCTAGGGTAAGTGTATATTGCATGCATCTAGGGTGAGTGTATATTGCATGCATCTAGGGTGAGTGTATATTGCATGGGTCTAGTGTGAGTGTATATTGCATGGGTCTAGGGTGAGTGTATATTGTATGGGTCTAGGGTGAGTGTATATTGTATGGGTCTAGGGTGAGTGTATATTGTATGGGTCTAGGGTGAGTGTATATTGCATGAGTTTAGGGTAAGTGTATATTGTAAGGGTCTAGGGTGAGTGTATATTGTATGGGTCTAGGGTGAGTGTATATTGTATGGGTCTAGGGTGAGTGTATATTGCATGGGTCTAGGGTAAGTGAAAATTGCATGAGTCTAGGGTTAGTGTATATTGTATGGGTCTAGGGTGGTGTATATTGCATGGGTCTAGGGTAAGTGTATATTGCATGGGTCTAGGGTGAGTGTATATTGCATGGGTCTAGGGTGAGTGTATATTGTATGGATCTAGGGTGAGTGTATATTGTAAGGGTCTAGGGTGAGTGTATATTGCATGGGTCTAGGGTTAGTGTATATTGTATGGGTCTAGGGTGAGTGTATATTGCATGGGTCTAGGGTGAGTGTATATTGCATGGGTCTAGGGTGAGTGTATATTGTATGGGTCTAGGGTGAGTGTATATTGTATGGGTCTAGGGTGAGTGTATATTGCATGGGTCTAGGGTGAGTGAAAATTGCATGAGTCTAGGGTTAGTGTATATTGTATGGGTCCAGGGTGAGTGTATATTGCATGGGTCTAGGGTAAGTGTATATTGCATGGGTCTAGGGTGAGTGTATATTGCATGGGTCTAGGGTGAGTGTATATTGCATGGGTCTAGGGTGAGTATATATTGCATGGGTCTAGGGTTAGTGTATATTGTATGGGTCTAGGGTGAGTGTATATTGTATGGATCTAGGGTGAGTGTATATTGTATGGGTCTAGGGTGAGTGTATATTGCATGGTTCTAGGGTGAGTGTATATCGCATGGATCTAGGGTGAGTGTATATTGTAAGGGTCTATGGTGAGTGTATATTGCATGGGTCTAGGGTTAGTGTATATTGAATGGGTCTAGGGTGAGTGTATATTGCATGGGTCTAGGGTTAGTGTATATTGTATGGGTCTAGGGTGAGTGTATATTGTATGGATCTAGGGTAAGTGTATATTGTAAGGGTCTAGGGTGAGTGTATATTGTATGGGTCTAGGGTGAGTGTATATTGTATGGGTCTAGGGTGAGTGTATATTGCATGGGTCTAGGGTGAGTGAAAATTGCATGAGTCTAGGGTTAGTGTATATTGTATGGGTCTAGGGTGGTGTATATTGCATGGGTCTAGGGTAAGTGTATATTGCATGGGTCTAGGGTGAGTGTATATTGCATGGGTCTAGGGTGAGTGTATATTGTATGGATCTAGGGTGAGTGTATATTGTAAGGGTCTAGGGTGAGTGTATATTGCATGGGTCTAGGGTGAGTGAAAATTGCATGAGTCTAGGGTTAGTGTATATTGTATGGGTCTAGGGTGAGTGTATATTGCATGGGTCTAGGGTAAGTGTTTATTGCATGGGTCTAGGGTGAGTGTATATTTCATGGGTCTAGGGTGAGTGTATATTGTATGGATCTAGGGTGAGTGTTTATTGTAAGGGTCTAGGGTGAGTGTATATTGCATGGGTCTAGGGTTAGTGTATATTGTATGGGTCTAGGGTGAGTGTATATTGCATGGATCTAGGGTAAGTGTATATTGTAAGGGTCTAGAGTGAGTGTATATTGTATGGGTCTTGGGTGAGTGTATATTGTATGGGTCTAGGGTGAGTGTATATTGCATGGGTCTAGGGTAAGTGAAAATTGCATGAGTCTAGGGTTAGTGTATATTGTATGGGTCTAGGATAAGTGTATATTGCATGGGTCTAGGGTGAGTGTATATTGCATGGGTCTAGGGTGAGTGTATATTGTATGGATCTAGGGTGAGTGTATATTGTAAGGGTCTAGGGTGAGTGTATATTGCATGGGTCTAGGGTTAGTGTATATTGTATGGGTCTAGGGTGAGTGTATATTGCATGGGTCTAGGGTGAGTGTATATTGCATGGGTCTAGGGTGAGTGAAAATTGCATGAGTCTAGGGTTAGTGTATATTGTATGGGTCTAGGGTGAGTGTATATTGCATGGGTCTAGGGTGAGGTGAAAATTGCATGAGTCTAGGGTTAGTGTATATTGTATGGGTCTAGGGTGAGTGTATATTGCATGGGTCTAGGGTAAGTGTATATTGCATGGGTCTAGGGTGAGTGTATATTGCATGGGTCTAGGGTGAGTGTATATTGCATGGGTCTAGGGTGAGTATATATTGCATAGGTCTAGGGTTACTGTATATTGCATGGGTCTAGGGTGAGTGTATATTGCATGAGTTTAGGGTTAGTGTATATTGCATGGGTCTAAGTTGAGTGTATATTGCATGGGTCTTGGGTGAGTGTATATTATATGGGTCTAGGGTGAAAGTATATTGCATGGGTCTAGGGTGAGTGTATATTGCATGGGTCTAGGGTGAGTGTATATTATATGGGTCTAGGATAAGTGTATATTGCATGTTTCTAGGGTGAGTGTATATTGTATGGGTCTAGGGTGAGTGTATATTGTATGGGTCTAGGGTGAGTGTATATTGCATGCATCTAGGGTGAGTGTATATTGCATGCATCTAGGGTAAGTGTATATTGCATGGGTCTAGTGTGAGTGTATATTGCATGGGTCTAGGGTGAGTGTATATTGTATGGGTCTAGGGTGAGTGTATATTGTATGGGTCTAGGGTGAGTGTATATTGTATGGGTCTAGGGTGAGTGTATATTGCATGAGTTTAGGGTAAGTGTATATTGTATGGGTCTAGGGTGAGTGTATATTGTATGGGTCTAGGGTGAGTGTATATTGTATGGGTCTAGGGTGAGTGTATATTGCATGGGTCTAGGGTAAGTGAAAATTGCATGAGTCTAGGGTTAGTGTATATTGTATGGGTCTAGGGTGGTGTATATTGCATGGGTCTAGGGTAAGTGTATATTGCATGGGTCTAGGGTGAGTGTATATTGCATGGGTCTAGGGTGAGTGTATATTGTATGGATCTAGGGTGAGTGTATATTGTAAGGGTCTAGGGTGAGTGTATATTGCATGGGTCTAGGGTTAGTGTATATTGTATGGGTCTAGGGTGAGTGTATATTGCATGGGTCTAGGGTGAGTGTATATTGCATGGGTCTAGGGTGAGTGTATATTGTATGGGTCTAGGGTGAGTGTATATTGTATGGGTCTAGGGTGAGTGTATATTGCATGGGTCTAGGGTGAGTGAAAATTGCATGAGTCTAGGGTTAGTGTATATTGTATGGGTCCAGGGTGAGTGTATATTGCATGGGTCTAGGGTAAGTGTATATTGCATGGGTCTAGGGTGAGTGTATATTGCATGGGTCTAGGGTGAGTGTATATTGCATGGGTCTAGGGTGAGTATATATTGCATGGGTCTAGGGTTAGTGTATATTGTATGGGTCTAGGGTGAGTGTATATTGTATGGATCTAGGGTGAGTGTATATTGTATGGGTCTAGGGTGAAAGTATATTGCATGCATCTAGGGTGAGTGTATATTGCATGCATCTAGGGTGAGTGTATATTGCATGGGTCTAGTGTGAGTGTATATTGCATGGGTCTAGGGTGAGTGTATATTGTATGGGTCTAGGGTGAGTGTATATTGCATGGGTCTAGGGTGAGTGTATATTGCATGGTTCTAGGGTGAGTGTATATCGCATGGATCTATGGTGAGTGTATATTGTAAGGGTCTATGGTGAGTGTATATTGCATGGGTCTAGGGTTAGTGTATATTGTATGGGTCTAGGGTGAGTGTATATTGCATGGGTCTAGGGTTAGTGTATATTGTATGGGTCTAGGGTGAGTGTATATTGTATGGATCTAGGGTAAGTGTATATTGTAAGGGTCTAGGGTGAGTGTATATTGTATGGGTCTAGGGTGAGTGTATATTGTATGGGTCTAGGGTGAGTGTATATTGCATGGGTCTAGGGTGAGTGAAAATTGCATGAGTCTAGGGTTAGTGTATATTGTATGGGTCTAGGGTGGTGTATATTGCATGGGTCTAGGGTAAGTGTATATTGCATGGGTCTAGGGTGAGTGTATATTGCATGGGTCTAGGGTGAGTGTATATTGTATGGATCTAGGGTGAGTGTATATTGTAAGGGTCTAGGGTGAGTGTATATTGCATGGGTCTAGGGTGAGTGTAAATTGCATGAGTCTAGGGTTAGTGTATATTGTATGGGTCTAGGGTGAGTGTATATTGCATGGGTCTAGGGTAAGTGTATATTGCATGGGTCTAGGGTGAGTGTATATTTCATGGGTCTAGGGTGAGTGTATATTGTATGGATCTAGGGTGAGTGTATATTGTAAGGGTCTAGGGTGAGTGTATATTGCATGGGTCTAGGGTGAGTGAAAATTGCATGAGTCTAGGGTTAGTGTATATTGTATGGGTCTAGGGTGAGTGTATATTGCATGGGTCTAGGGTAAGTGTATATTGCATGGGTCTAGGGTGAGTGTATATTGCATGGGTCTAGGGTGAGTGTATATTGTATGGATCTAGGGTGAGTGTTTATTGTAAGGGTCTAGGGTTAGTGTATATTGTATGGGTCTAGGGTGAGTGTATATTGCATGGATCTAGGGTAAGTGTATATTGTAAGGGTCTAGGGTGAGTGTATATTGTATGGGTCTAGGGTGAGTGTATATTGTATGGGTCTAGGGTGAGTGTATATTGCATGGGTCTAGGGTAAGTGAAAATTGCATGAGTCTAGGGTTAGTGTATATTGTATGGGTCTAGGGTGGTGTATATTGCATGGGTCTAGGGTAAGTGTATATTGCATGGGTCTAGGGTGAGTGTATATTGCATGGGTCTAGGGTGAGTGTATATTGTATGGATCTAGGGTGAGTGTATATTGTATGGGTCTAGGGTGAGTGTATATTGCATGGGTCTAGGGTGAGTGTATATTGTATGGGTCTAGGGTGAGTGTATATTGCATGGGTCTAGGGTGAGTGTAAATTGCATGAGTCTAGGGTTAGTGTATATTGTATGGGTCTAGGGTGAGTGTATATTGCATGGGTCTAGGGTGAGTGTATATTGCATGGGTCTAGGGTGAGTGTATATTGCATGGGTCTAGGGTGAGTGTATATTGTATGGGTCTAGGGTGAGTGTATATTGCATGGGTCTAGGGTGAGTGTATATTGCATGGGTCTAGGGTGAGTGTATATTGCATGAGTTTAGGGTTAGTGTATATTGCATGGGTCTAAGTTGAGTGTATATTGCATGGGTCTTGGGTGAGTGTATATTTTATGGGTCTAGGGTGAAAGTATATTGCATGGGTCTAGGGTGAGTGTATATTGCATGGGTCTATGGTGAGTGTATATTATATGGGTCTAGGATAAGTGTATATTGCATGTTTCTAGGGTGAGTGTATATTGTATGGGTCTAGGGTGAGTGTATATTGTATGGGTCTAGGGTGAGTGTATATTGCATGCATCAAGGGTGAGTGTATATTGCATGCATCTAGGGTGAGTGTATATTGCATGGGTCTAGTGTAAGTGTATATTGCATGGGTCTAGGGTGAGTGTATATTGTATGGGTCTAGGGTGAGTGTATATTGTATTGGACTAGGGTGAGTGTATATTGTATGGGTCTAGGGTGAAAGTATATTGCATGAGTTTAGGGTAAGTGTATATTGTAAGGGTCTAGGGTGAGTGTATATTGTATGGGTCTAGGGTGAGTGTATATTGTATGGGTCTAGGGTGTATATTACATGGGTCTAGGTGGGTGAAAATTGCATGAGTCTAGGGTTATGTTGATTGTATGGGTCTAGGTGGTGTATATTGCATGGGTCTAGGGTAAGTGTATATTGAAGGGTTTAGGGGTGAGTGTATATTGTATATTCAGGTGAGTGTATATTGTAAGGGTCTAGGGTGAGTGTATATTGCATGGGTCTAGGGTTAGTGTATATTGTATGGGTCTAGGTGAGTGTATATTGCATGGGTCTAGGGTGAGTGTATATTGCATGGTTCTAGGTGAGTGTATATTGTATGGGTCTATGGGTCTAGTGTAAGTGTATATTGCATGGGTCTAGGGTGAGTGTATATTGTATGGGTCTAGGTGAGTGTATATTGTATGGGTCTAGGGTGAATGTATATTGTATGGGTCTAGGGGTGAAAGTATATTGCATGTTTAGGTAAGTATATTGTAAGGGTCTAGGGTGAGTGTATATTGTATGGGTCTAGGGTGAGTGTATATTGTATGGGTCTAGGGTGAGGTATATTGTATGGGTCTAGGTAAGTGAAAATTATCTGCATGAGTCTAGGTTAGTGTATATTGTATGGGTCTAGGGGTGGTGTATATTGCATGGGTCTAGGGTAAGTGTATATTGCATGGGTCTAGGGGTGAGTGTATATTGGTGTGGGTCTAGGGGTGTGAGTGTATATTGTATGGATCTAGGGTGAGTGTATATTGTAAGGGTCTAGGGTGAGTGTATATTGCATGGGTCTAGGGTTAGTGTATATTGTATGGGTCTAGGGTGAGTGTATATTGCATGGGTCTAGGGTGAGTGTATATTGCATGGGTCTAGGGTGAGTGTATATTGTATGGGTCTAGGGTGAGTGTATATTGTATGGGTCTAGGGTGAGTGTATATTGTATGGGTCTAGGGTGAGTGAAAATTGCATGAGTCTAGGGTTAGTGTATATTGTGGGTGGTCCAGGGTGAGTGTATATATTGCATGGGTCTAGGGTAAGTGTATATTGCATGGGTCTAGGGTGAGTGTATATTGCATGGGGTCTAGGGTGAGTATATTGCATGGGTCTAGGTGTGAGTATATATTACATGGGTCTAGGGTTAGTGTATATTGTATGGGTCTAGGGTGAGTGTATATTGTATGGACTTAGGGTAAGTGTATATTGTAAGGGTCTAGGGTGAGTGTATATTGTATGGGTCTAGGGTGAGTGGTATATTGCATGGGTCTAGGGTGAGTGAAAATTGCATGAGTCTAGGGTTATGTATATTGTATGGGTCTAGGGTGAGTGTATATTGCATTGGTCTAGGTGTGCGTATATTGCATGGATCTAGGGTGAGGCATATTGCATGGTCTAGGTGAGTGTATATATTGGGATCTAGGGTGAGTGTATATTTTAAGGGTCTAGGGTGAGTGTATATTGTATGGGCCTACGGTGAGTGTATATTGCATGGGTTTAGGGTGAGTGTATATTGCATGGGTCTAGGGTGAGTATAAATTGCATGAATTTAGGGTGTTGTATATTGTATGGGTCTAGGATGAGTGTATATTGTATGGGTCTAGGGTGAGTGTATATTGCATGGGTCTAGGGTGAGTGTATATTGTATGGTCTAGGGTGAGTGTATATTGTATGAGTTTAGGGTTAGTGTGTATATTGTATGGGTCTAAGGTGAGTGTATATTGCATGGTTCTTGGGTGAGTGTATATTGTATGGGTCTAGGGTGAGTGTATATTGTATGGGTCTAGGGTGAGTGTATATTGTGACATGGGTCTAGGGTGAGTGTAAATTGCATGGGTCTAGGGTGAGTGTATATTGCATGGGTCTAGGTGTGAGTGTATACAAAGGGTCTAGGGGTGAGTGTATATTGCATGGGTCAGGGGTGAGTGTATATTGCATGGGACTAGGGTGAGTGTATATTGCATGGGTCTCGGGGTGAGTGTAAATTGCATGAGTTTAGGGTTAGTGTATATTGTATGGGTCTAGGGTGAGTGTATATTGTATGGGTCTAGGGTGAGTGTATATTGTATGGGTCTAGGGTGAGTGTATATTGCATGGGTCTAGGGTGAGTGTATATTGGTATGGGTCTAGGGTGAGTGTATATTGCATGGGTCTAGGGTGAGTGTATGGCTGTATGAGTTTTGGGTTAGGTGTATATTGCATAGGTCTGCTGAGTGTATATTGCATGGGTCTAGGATGAGTGTATATTGCATGTTTAGGGTGAGTGTATATTGTATGGGTCTAGGGTGAGTGTATATTGTATGTGGGTCTAGGGTGAGTGTATATTGCATGCATCTAGGGTGAGTGTATATTGCATGCATCTAGGGTGAGTGTATATTGCATGGGTCTAGGTGTAGTGTATATTGTATGGGTCTAGGGTGAGTGTATATTGTATGGGGTCTAGGGTGGAGTGTATATTGATGGGTCTAGGGTGGTGTATATTGATGATTTAGGGTGAGTGGTATATTGCATGGGTCTAGGGGGGGGGGAGAGGGGGGGGGAGGGGGGGGGGAGGGGGGATAGGGGAGGGTGAGTGTATGGTTGCATGGGTCTAGGGTGAGTGTATATTGCATGGGTCTAGGAGTGTATGGGTCTAGGGTGAGTGTGATACTGCATGGGTCTAGGGTGAGTGTATATTGTATGGGTCTAGGGTGAGTATATATTATGGGTCTAGGGTGAGTGTATATTGCATGGGTCTAGGGTGAGTGTATATTGTATGGGTCTAGGGTGAGTGTATATTGTATGGGTCTAGGGTGAGTGTATATTGCATGGGTCTAGGGTGATGTATAAATTGCATGAGTCTAGGGTTAGTGTATATTGTATGGGTCCTAGGAGTGAGGTGTATATTGCATGGGTCTAGGGTAAGTGTATATTGCATGGGTGGTCTAGGGTGAGTGTATATTAATGGGTCTAGGTGAGTGTATATTGTAGGGGGGGGGGGGGGGGGGGGGGGGGGGGGGGGGGGGGGGGGGGGGGGGGGGGGGGGGGGGGGGGGGGGGGGGGGGGGGGGGGGGGGGGGGGGGGGGGGGGGGGGGGGGGGGGGGGGGGGGGGGGGGGGGGGGGGGGGGGGGGGGGGGGGGGGGGGGGGGGGGGGGGGGGGGGGGGGGGGGGGGGGGGGTGGGGGGGGGGGGGGGGGGGGGGGGGGGGGGGGGGGGGGGGGGGGGGTGGGGGGGGGGGGGGGGGGGGGGGGGGGGGGGGGGGGGGCTTGGGTCTAGGGTGAGTGTATATTGTATGGGTCTAGGGTGAGTGTAGGGTATTACATGGGTCTAGGGTGAGTGTAGCATGATTTAGGTAGTGTATATTGAGGGTCTAGGTGAGTGAGTATGTATATTGCATGAGTTCTAGGGTGAGGTGTATATTAGCATGGAGGTAAGGTGAGTGGTATATTGTATGGGTCTAGGGTGAGTGTGATATTGCATGGGTCTAAGGTGAGTGTATGTGTATGAATAGGTCTAGGTGGAGTGTAATTGTGTATGGGTCTAAAGTGATGTATATTGTATGGGTCTAAGGGTGAGTATATTTTGTATGGGTCAGAGGGTGTGAGTGTATATTGTATAGTTTTAAAAGGTTAGTGATATTACATGGGTCTAGGGTGAGTATATTTGCATTAGGTCTAGGGGGTATAGTGTTGCATGGGTCTGGGTGAGTGTATATTATATGGTCTAGGTGGTATATTATGTACATTGAAAGGTGAGTATATATTGCAGGTAGGGTCGGAAAGTGTGTCACAGTCTGGGGTGCCGTTATGTGCATGGGTCTAGGTGTGAGTGTATATTGTATGGCCTCATGGGTCTAGGTGTGAGGTGCTATATTGCATGGGTCTAGGGTGAGTGTATATGTTGCATTAGTTCTAGGGTGTGAACGTATATCTGTCATTTGTTCTAGGGGGGAGTTAGGGGGATTATATTGCATGATGGTATCTAGAAAGTGAAATGTGTCTAATGCATAGACCTAGAGATTAGTGTGTATATTGATGGATAAAGTGAGTCTGCATATATTACATAGTTCTAGGGTGATGTATACTGCACTGGTCTAGGGTGAGAGTATTAGTATATTGCATGGGTCTAGGGTAAGTGTATATTGCATGGGTCTAGGGAATGAGTCATATATTGCATTGCTCTAGGGTTAGTGTATATTGTATGGGTCTAGGAGTGAGTGTATATTGCACTTGGGTCTAGGGGTGAGTGTATATTGCCTTGATTCTAAGGTGAGTGTATGTCCACACTATGGGTCCTAGGAGTGAGTGTATATTGCATGATTCTAGGGTGAGTAAATGCACTGATGTCTAGAGTTAAGTCACTATATTATCACATGGATCTAGGGGGGGGGGGGGAGGGTGAGTGTATATTGCATGGGTCTAGGGTGTGAGTATATATTACATGGGTCTAGGGTTAGTGTATATTGCATAGGGTCTAGGTGAGTGTATATTCAAATGGAGTCTAGGGTGTAGTATATGTTACGTAGGGTCTAAAGGTTAGTGTATATTGCATTGTCAAGGGTGAGTGTATATGTGCATGGGTCTAGGGTGAGTGTATATTGTATGGGTCTAGGGTGAGTGTATATTGCATGGGTCTAGGGTGAGTGTATGTTGTATGTGTCTAGGTGTGATCTTCTTGCACTCTAGGGAGTGTACTATACAGGGTTAGAGTGATTATATTGTATGGGTCTAGTGGTGAGTGTATATTTCATTGGTCTAGGGTGAGGTGTATATTTGGGTAGCATGGGTCTGGGGGTGAGTGTATATTGCACCAGGTTCTAGGGTGAGTGTATATTGTATGGGTCTAGGGTGAGTGTATATTGGGGGGGGGGGGGGGGGTATGGGTCTAGGGTGAGTGTATATTGTATGGGTCTAGGAGTGAGTGTATATTGCATGGGTTTAGGGTGAGTGTATATTGTATGGGTCTAGGGTGAGTATAAATTGCATGAATTTAGGGTGTTAGTATATTGTATGGGTCTAGGATGAGTGTATATTGCATGGGTCTAGGGTGAGTGTATATTGCATGGGTCTAGGGTGAGTGTATATTGCATGGGTCTAGGGTGAGTATAAATTGCATGAATTTAGGGTGAGTGTATATTGTATGGGTCTAGGGTGAGTGTATATTGCATGGGTCTAGGGTGAGTGTATATTGTATGGGTCTAGGGTGAGTGTATATTGCATGGGTCTAGGGTGAGTGTATATTGCATGGGTCTAGGGTGAGTGTATATTGTATGGGTCTAGGGTGAGTGTATATTG
This sequence comes from Bulinus truncatus, assembly GCA_021962125.1. Taxonomy (NCBI): domain Eukaryota; kingdom Metazoa; phylum Mollusca; class Gastropoda; family Planorbidae; genus Bulinus; species Bulinus truncatus. The sequence continues at coordinate 5,444,537 of JAGDYQ010000019.1, forward strand.
CATGGGTCTAGGGTGAGTGTATATTGCATGGGTCTAGGGTGAGTGTATATTGCATGGGTCTAGGGTGAGTGTATATTGCATGGGTCTAGGGTGAGTGTATATTGCATGGGTCTAGGGTGAGTGTATATTGCATGGGTTTAGGGTGAGTGTATATTGTATGGGTCTAGGGTGAGTGTATATTGCATGGGTCTAGGGTGAGTGTATATTGCATGGGTCTAGGGTGAGTGTATATTGTATGGGTCTAGGGTGAGTGTATATTGCATGGGTCTAGGGTGAGTGTATATTGCATGGGTCTAGGGTGAGTGTATATTGCATGGGTCTAGGGTGAGTGTATATTGCATGGGTCTAGGGTGAGTGTATATTGCATGGGTCTAGGGTGAGTGTATATTGCATGGGTCTAGGGTGAGTGTATATTGTATGGGTCTAGGGTGAGTGTATATTGCATGGGTCTAGGGTGAGTGTATATTGCATGGGTCTAGGGTGAGTGTATATTGCATGGGTCTAGGGTGAGTGTATATTGCATGGGTCTAGGGTGAGTGTATATTGCATGGGTCTAGGGTGAGTGTATATTGCATGGGTCTAGGGTGAGTGTATATTGTATGGGTCTAGGGTGAGTGTATATTGTATGGGTCTAGGGTGAGTGTATATTGCATGGGTCTAGGGTGAGTGTATATTGCATGGGTCTAGGGTGAGTGTATATTGCATGGGTCTAGGGTGAGTGTATATTGCATGGGTCTAGGGTGAGTGTATATTGTATGGGTCTAGGGTGAGTGTATATTGCATGGGTCTAGGGTGAGTGTATATTGCATGGGTCTAGGGTGAGTGTATATTGCATGGGTCTAGGGTGAGTGTATATTGTATGGGTCTAGGGTGAGTGTATATTGTATGGGTCTAGGGTGAGTGTATATTGCATGGGTCTAGGGTGAGTGTATATTGCATGGGTCTAGGGTGAGTGTATATTGCATGGGTCTAGGGTGAGTGTATATTGCATGGGTCTAGGGTGAGTGTATATTGCATGGGTCTAGGGTGAGTGTATATTGCATGGGTCTAGGGTGAGTGTATATTGCATGGGTCTAGGGTGAGTGTATATTGCATGGGTCTAGGGTGAGTGTATATTGCATGGGTCTAGGGTGAGTGTATATTGCATGGGTCTAGGGTGAGTGTAAATTGCATGGCTCTAGGGTTAGTGTATATTGTATGGGTCTAGGGTGAAAGTACATTGCATGGGTCTAGGGTGAGTGTATATTGCATGGGTCTAAAGTGAGTGTATATTGTATGGGTCTAGGGTGAGTGTACATTGTATGGGTCTAGGGTGAGTGTATATTGCATGGGTTTAGGGTGAGTGAAAATTGCATGAGTCTAGGGTAAGTGTATATTGTATGGGTCTAGGGTGAAAGTACATTGTATGGTTCTAGGGTAATTGTATATTGTTAGGGTCTAGGGTGAGTGTATATTGCATGGGTCTAGGGTGAGTGTATATTGCATGGGTCTAGGGTGAGTGTATATTGTATGGGTCTAGAGTAAGTGTATATTGTATGGGTCTAGGTGAGTGTATATTGCATGGGTGTAGGGTGAGTGTATATGATGTGGGTCTAGGGTGAGTGTATATTGCATTGGTCTAGGGTGAGTATATATTGCATGGGTCTAGGGTGAGTGTAAATTGTATGGGTCTAGGGTGAGTGTATATTGTATGGGTCTAGGGTGAGTGTATATTGTATGTTTCTAGGGTAAATGTATATTGTAAGGGTCTAGGGTGAGTGTATATTGCATGGGTCTAGGGTGAGTGTATATTGCATGGGTCTAGGGTGAGTGTATATTGTATGGGTCTAGGGTGAGTGTATATTGTGTGGGTCTAGGGTGAATGTATATTGCATGGGTCTAGGGTGAGTGAAAATTGCATGAGTCTAGCGTTAGTGTATTTTGTATGCGTCTAGGGTGAGTGTATAATGCATGGGTCTAGGGTGAGTGTATATTGTATGGGTCTAGAGTAAGTGTATATTGTAGTGGTCTAGGTGAGTGTATATTGCATGGGTGTATGGCGAGTGTATATTGCATGGGTCTAGAGTGAGTGTATATTGAATGGGTCTAGGGTGAGTATATATTGCATGGGTCTAGGGTGAGTGTATATTGCATTGGTCAAGGGTGAGTGTATATTGCATGGGTCTAGGGTGAGTGTATGTTGTAAGGGTCTATGGTGAGTGTATATTGCATGGGTCTAGGGTGAGTGTATATTTTATGGGTCTAGGGTGAGTCTATATTGCATGGGTCTAGAGTGAGTGTATATTATATGGGTATATGTAGAGTGTATATTGTATGGGTCTAGGGTGAGTGTATATTGCATGGGTCTAGGGTGAGTGTATATTGCATGGATATAGGGTGGGTGTATTTTGCATAGGTCTAGGGTTAGTGTATATTGTATGGGTCTAGGGTGGTGTATATTGCATGGGTCTAGGGTAAGTGTATATTGCATGGGTCTAGGGTGAGTGTATATTGCATGGGTCTAGGGTGAGTGTATATTGTATGGATCTAGGGTGAGTGTATATTGCATGGGTCTAGGGTAAGTGTATATTGCATGGGTCTAGGGTGAGTGTATATTGCATGGGTCTAGGGTTAGTGTATTATGCATGGGTCTAGGGTGAGTTTATATTGCATGGGACTAGGGTGAGTGTATATTGCATGGGTCTAGGGTGAGTGTATATTGCATGGGTCTAGGGTAAGTGTATATTGCATGGGTCTAGGGTGAGTGTATATTGCATGGCTCTAGGGTTAGTGTATATTGTATGGGTCTAGGGTGAGTGTATATTGCATGGGTCTAGGTCGAGTGTATATTGCATGGGTCTAGGGTGAGTGTATATTGTATGGGTCTAGGGTGAGTGTATATTGTATGGGTCTAGGGTGAGTGTATATTGCATGGGTGTAGGGTGAGTGTATATTGCATGGGTCTAGGGTGAGTGTATATTGCATGGGTCTAGGGTGAGTATATATTGCATGGGTCTAAGGTGAGTGTATATTGCATGGGTCTAGGGTGAGTGTATATTGAATGTGTCTAGGGTTAGTGTATATTGCATGGGTCTAGGGTGAGTGTATGTTGTAAGGGTCTATGGTGAGTGTATATTGCATGGGTCTAGGGTGAGTGTATATTGCATGGGTCTAGGGTGGGTGTATATTGCATAGGTCTAGGGTGAGTGTATATTGCATTGTTCTAGGGTGAGTGTATATTGCATAGGTCTAGGGTGAGTGTATATTGCATGGGTCTAGGGTGAGTGTATAATGCATGGGTCTAGGGTGAGTGTATATTGCATGGGTCTAGGGTGAGTGTATATTGCATGAATCTAAAGTGAGTATATATTGTATGGGTCTAGGGTAAGTGTATATTGTATGGGTCTAGGGTGAGTGTATATTGCATGGGTCTAGGGTGAGTGTATATTGCATGGGTCTAAAGTGAGTATATATTGCATGGGTCCAGGGTGAGTGTAAATTGCATGAGTTTAGGGTTAGTGTATATTGTATGGGTCTAGGGTGAGTGTATGTTGTAAGGGTCTATGGTGAGTGTATATTGCATGGGTCTAGAGTGAGTGTATATTGTATGGGTATATGGTGAGTGTATATTGTATGGGTCTAGGGTGAGTGTATATTGTATTGGTCTAGGGTGAGTGTATATAGCATGGGTCTAGGGTGAGTGTATATTGCATAGGTCTAGGGTGAGTGTATATTGCATGGTCAATGTTGAGTGTAAATTGCATGGTTCTAGGGTGAGTGTATATTGCATGGGTCTAGAGTGATTGTATATTGTATGGGTATATGGTGAGTGTATATTGCATAGGTCTAGGGTAAGTGTATATTGCATGGGTCTAGGGTGAGTGTATATTGCAAGGGTCTAGGGTGAGTGTATAATGCATGGGTCTAGGGTGAGTGTATAATGCATGGGTCTAGGGTAAGTGTATATTGTATTGGTCTAGGGTGAGTGTATATTGCATGGGTCTAGGGTGAGTGTATATTGTATGGGTCTAGGGTGAGTGTATATTGCATGGGTATAGGGTGAGTGTATATTGCATGGGTCTAGGGTGAGTGTATATTGTATGGGTCTAGAGTGAGTGTATATTGTAGTGGTCTAGGTGAGTGAATATTGCATGGGTGTATGGTGAGTGTATATTGTAGTGGTCTAGAGTGAGTGTAAATTGAATGGGTCTAGTGTGAGTATATATTGCATGGGTCTAGGGTGAGTGTATATTGCATTGGTCAATGGTGAGTGTATATTGCATGGGTCTAGGGTGAGTGTATATTGCATGGGTCTAGGGTGAGTGTATATTGCATGGGTCTAGGGTGGGTGTATATTGCATGGGTCTAGGGTGAGTGTATATTGCATTGTTCTAGGGTGAGTGTATATTGCATGGGTCTAGGGTGAGTGTATATTGCATGGGTCTAGGGTGAGTGTATATTGCATGGGTCTAGGGTGAGTGTATTATGCATGGGTCTAGGGTGAGTTTATATTGCATGGGACTAGGGTGAGTGTATATTGCATGGGTCTAGGGTGAGTGTATATTGCATGGGTCTAGGGTAAGTGTATATTGCATGGGTCTAGGGTGAGTGTATATTGCATGGCTCTAGGGTTAGTGTATATTGTATGGGTCTAGGGTGAGTGTATATTGCATGGGTCTAGGGTGAGTGTATATTGCATGGGTCTAGGGTGAGTGTATATTGTATGGGTCTAGGGTGAGTGTATATTGTATGGGTCTAGGGTGAGTGTATATTGCATGGGTGTAGGGTGAGTGTATATTGCATGGGTCTAGGGTGAGTGTATATTGCATGGGTCTAGGGTGAGTGTATATTGCATGGGTCTAGGGTGAGTGTATATTGCATGGGTCTAGGGTGAGTGTATATTGTATGTGTCTAGGGTTAGTGTATATTGCATGGGTCTAGGGTGAGTGTATATTGCATGGGTCTAGGGTGGGTGTATATTGCATAGGTCTAGGGTGAGTGTATATTGCATTGTTCTAGGGTGAGTGTATATTGCATAGGTCTAGGGTGAGTGTATATTGCATGGGTCTAGGGTGAGTGTATAATGCATGGGTCTAGGGTGAGTGTATATTGCATGGGTCTAGGGTGAGTGTATTTTGCATGAATCTAAAGTGAGTATATATTGTATGGGTCTAGGGTAAGTGTATATTGTATGGGTCTAGGGTGAGTGTATATTGCATGGGTCTAGGGTGAGTGTATATTGCATGGGTCTAAAGTGAGTATATATTGCATGGGTCCAGGGTGAGTGTAAATTGCATGAGTTTAGGGTTAGTGTATATTGTATGGGTCTAAGGTGAGTGTATGTTGTAAGGGTCTATGGTGAGTGTATATTGCATGGGTCTAGAGTGAGTGTATATTGTATGGGTATATGGTGAGTGTATATTGTATGGGTCTAGGGTGAGTGTATATTGTATTGGTCTAGGGTGAGTGTATATAGCATGGGTCTAGGGTGAGTGTATATTGCATAGGTCTAGGGTGAGTGTATATTGCATGGTCAATGTTGAGTGTAAATTGCATGGTTCTAGGGTGAGTGTATATTGCATGGGTCTAGAGTGATTGTATATTGTATGGGTATATGGTGAGTGTATATTGCATAGGTCTAGGGTAAGTGTATATTGCATGGGTCTAGGGTGAGTGTATATTGCATGGGTCTAGGGTGAGTGTATAATGCATGGGTCTAGGGTGAGTGTATAATGCATGGGTCTAGGGTAAGTGTATATTGTATTGGTCTAGGGTGAGTGTATATTGCATGGGTCTAGGGTGAGTGTATATTGTATGAGTTTAGGGTGAGTGTATATTGCATGTGTATAGGGTGAGTGTATATTGCATGGGTCTAGGGTGAGTGTATATTGTATGGGTCTAGAGTGAGTGTATATTGTAGTGGTCTAGGTGAGTGAATATTGCATGGGTGTATGGTGAGTGTATATTGTAGTGGTCTAGAGTGAGTGTAAATTGAATGGGTCTAGTGTGAGTATATATTGCATGGGTCTAGGGTGAGTGTATATTGCATTGGTCAATGGTGAGTGTATATTGCATGGGTCTAGGGTGAGTGTATATTGCATGGGTCTAGGGTGAGTGTATATTGCATGGGTCTAGGGTGGGTGTATATTGCATAGGTCTAGGGTGAGTGTATATTGCATTGTTCTAGGGTGAGTGTATATTGCATAGGTCTAGGGTGGGTGTATATTGCATAGGTCTAGGGTGAGTGTATATTGCATAGGTCTAGGGTGAGTGTATATTGCATAGGTCTAGGGTGAGTGTATATTGCATGGGTCTAGGGTGACAGTATAATGCATGGGTCTAGGGTGAGTGTATATTGCATGGGTCTAGGGTGAGTGTATATTGTATGGGTCTAGGGTGAGTGTATATTGTATGGTTCTAGGGTGAGTGTATATTCCATTGGTCAAGGGTGAGTGTATATTGCATGGGTCAAGGGTGAGTGTATATTGCATGGGTCTAGGGTGAGTGTATATTGCATTGGTCAAGGGTGAGTGTATATTGCATGGGTCAAGGGTGAGTGTATATTGCATGGGTCTAGGGTGAGTATATATTGTATGGGTCTAGGGTGAGTGTATATTGCATGGGTCTAGAGTGAATGTATATTATATGGGTATATGGTGAGTGTATATTGTATGGGTCTAGGGTGAGTGTATATATTCATGGGTCTAGGGTGAGTGTATATTGCATGGGTCTAGGGTGAGTGTATATTGCATGGGTATAGGGTGGGTGTATATTGCATAGGTCTAGGGTGAGTATATATTGCATTGTTCTAGGGTGAGTGTATATTGCATAGGTCTAGGGTGAGTGTATATTGCATGGGTCTAGGGTAGTGTATAATGCATGGGTCTAAGGTGAGTGTATATTGCATGGGTCTAGAGTGAGTGTATATTGTATGGGTCTAGGGTGAGTGTATATTGCATGGGTCTAGGGTGAGTGTATATTGTATGGGTCTAGAGTGAGTGTATATTGTATGGGTCTAGGTGAGTGTATATTGCATGGGTGTAGGGTGAGTGTATATTGCATTGGTCAAGGGTGAGTGTATATTGCATGGGTCAAGGGTGAGTGTATATTGCATGGGTCAAGGGTGAGTGTATATTGCATGGGTCTAGGGTGAGTATATATTGTATGGGTCTAGGGTGAGTGTATATTGCATGGGTCTAGAGTGAATGTATATTATATGGGTATATGGTGAGTGTATATTGTATGGGTCTAGGGTGAGTGTATATATTCATGGGTCTAGGGTGAGTGTATATTGCATGGGTCTAGGGTGAGTGTATATTGCATGGGTATAGGGTGGGTGTATATTGCATAGGTCTAGGGTGAGTATATATTGCATTGTTCTAGGGTGAGTGTATATTGCATAGGTCTAGGGTGAGTGTATATTGCATGGGTCTAGGGTAGTGTATAATGCATGGGTCTAAGGTGAGTGTATATTGCATGGGTCTAGAGTGAGTGTATATTGTATGGGTCTAGGGTGAGTGTATATTGCATGGGTCTAGGGTGAGTGTATATTGTATGGGTCTAGAGTGAGTGTATATTGTATGGGTCTAGGTGAGTGTATATTGCATGGGTGTAGGGTGAGTGTATATTGCATTGGTCAAGGGTGAGTGTATATTGCATGGGTCAAGGGTGAGTGTATATTGCATGGGTCTAGGGTGAGTGTATATTGCATGTGTCTAGGGTGAGTGTATATTGCATGGGTCTAGGGTGAGTGTATGTTGTAAGGGTCTATTGTGAGTGTATATTGCATGGGTCTAGGGTGAGTGTATATTGTATGGGTCTAGGGTGAGTGTATATTGCATGGGTCTAGAGTGAGTGTATATTGTACGGGTATATGGTGAGTGTATATTGTATGGGTCTAGGGTGAGTGTATATTGTATTGGTCTAGGGTGAGTGTATATTGCATGGGTCTAGGGTGAGTGTATATTGTATGGGTCTAGGGTGAGTGTATATTGCATGGGTCTAGGGTGAGTGTATATTGCATGGGTCTAGGGTGAGTGTATATTGCATGGGTCTAGGGTGGGTGTATATTGCATAGGTCTAGGGTGAGTGTATATTGCATTGTTCTAGGGTGAGTGTATATTGCATAGGTCTAGGGTGAGTGTATATAGCATGGGTCTAGGGTGAGTGTATAATGCATGGGTCTAGGGTGAGTGTATATTGCATGGGTCTAGGGTGAGTGTATATTGCATGAATCTAAAGTGAGTATATATTGTATGGGTCTAGGGTAAGTGTATATTGTATGGGTCTAGGGTGAGTGTATATTGCATGGGTCTAGGGTTAGTGTATATTGCATGGGTCTAAAGTGAGTATATATTGCATGGGTCCAGGGTGAGTGTAAATTGCATGAGTTTAGGGTTAGTGTATATTGTATGGGTCTAGGGTGAGTGTATGTTGTAAGGGTCTATGGTGAGTGTATATTGCATGGGTCTAGAGTGAGTGTATATTGTATGGGTATATGGTGAGTGTATATTGTATGGGTCTAGGGTGAGTGTATATTGTATTGGTCTAGGGTGAGTGTATATAGCATGGGTCTAGGGTGAGTGTATATTGCATAGGTCTAGGGTGAGTGTATATTGCATGGTCAATGTTGAGTGTAAATTGCATGGTTCTAGGGTGAGTGTATATTGCATGGGTCTAGAGTGATTGTATATTGTATGGGTATATGGTGAGTGTATATTGCATAGGTCTAGGGTAAGTGTATATTGCATGGGTCTAGGGTGAGTGTATAATGCATGGGTCTAGGGTGAGTGTATAATGCATGGGTCTAGGGTAAGTGTATATTGTATTGGTCTAGGGTGAGTGTATATTGCATGGGTCTAGGGTGAGTGTATATTGTATGGGTCTAGGGTGAGTGTATATTGCATGGGTATAGGGTGAGTGTATATTGCATGGGTCTTGGGTGAGTGTATATTGCATGGGTCTAGGGTTAGTGTATATTGCATGGGTCTAGGGTTAGTGTATATTGTATGGGTCTAGGGTGAGTGTATATTGTATGGATCTAGGGTTAGTGTATATTGTAAGGGTCTAGGGTGAGTGTATATTGTATGGGTCTAGGGTGAGTGTATATTGGATGGGTCTAGGGTGAGTGTATATTGCATGGGTCTAGGGTGAGTGTTTATTGCATGGGTCTAGGGTGAGTGTATATTGTATGGGTCTAGGGTGAGCGTATATTGCATGGGTCTAGGGTGAGTGTATATTGCATAGATCTAGGGTGAGTGTTTATTGTATGGGTCTAGGGTGAGTGTATATTGTATTGGTCTAGGGTGAGTGTATATTGCATGGGTCTAGGGTGAGTGTATATTGCATGGGTCTAGGGTGAGTGTATATTGCATGGGTCTAGGGTGAGTGTATATTGCATGGGTCAAGGGTGAGTGTATATAGCATGGGTCTAGAGTGAGTGTATATTGCATGGGTCTAGGGTGAGTGTATATTGTATGGGTCTAGGGTGAGTGTATATTGTATGGGTCTAGGGTGAGTGTATATTGCATGGGTCTAGCGTGAGTGTATATTGCATGGGTCTAGGATGAGTGTATATTGCATGGGTCTAGTGTGAGTGTATATTGCATGGGTCTAGGGTGAGTGTATATAGCATGGGTCTAGGGTGAGTGTAAATTGTATAGGTGTAGGGTGAGTGTATATTGCATGGGTCTAGGGTGAGTGTATATTGCATGAGTCTAGGGTGAGTGTATATTGCATGGGTCTAGGGTGAATGTATATTGTGTGGGTCTAGGGTGAGTGTATATTGCATGGGTCTAGGGTGAATGTATATTGTGTGGGTCTAGGGTGAGTGTATATTGCATGGGTCTAGGGTGAGTGTATATAGCATGGGCCTAGGGTGAGTGTATATCGCATGGCCGAGAGCCGTTTATGTCGGACATGCATCGTATCACAAATCTCCAACTGAGATGCTCCCCTTAAGCTTTAGCTGCCACCACTTCCATCTGCTCAGTTTCATAGAATATCTGTGCTGTTGTTATTATTATTGTTGTTGTTGTTGTTATTGTTTATGATGGTGTTTTTGTTATTATTGTTATTGTTATTGTTGTTTCGATTGTGGTTATGGTGCTGTTATTGTTTTGGTTATTGTTTTTGTTAATGAAGTTGTTTTTGTTGTTCTTATTGTTGTTGTTGGTGGTGGTTGTGGTGCTGTTATTGTTTTTGTTTTTGTTGTTGTTAATGATGTTGTTTTTGTTGTTGTTATTGTTGTTGGTGGTGGTGGTTGTGGTGCTGTTATTGTTTTTGTTATTGTGTTGTTATTTATATTGTTGTTATTTATATTGTTATTATTGATATTGTTGTTGTTGGGGGTGGTGGTGCTGTTGTTATGCTATTATTGTTGTTTTTTTTATTGTTTTTGTTATTGTTGTTGTTGGTGGTGGTTGTGGTTGTGTTATTGTAGTTGATATTGTTATTGTTATTGTTATTAGTGGTAGGGGTGGTGGGGTGTTTCTAAAAAAAAGTTTATTTAGTAACAAATTAAGCTTACACTCAGTCCAATGATAAACTCCGACATGTGACACTGTACAAGCCAAGTCCTAAGCCCGTGGGCAGGAGCAGTTGGAGATTTGACACTTATTATACTTCTTTGACAGTTTCAGGCCTGATAATGATGACAATGTCATTACAAAACACGTGACAATGATGATAATGTCACTACAGAATACATGACGATGATGACAATGTCATTAAAGAAGAACACGTGACAATGAAGGTGATGAAATCGACAACAGATGTGATATAAATAAACACACAATGTGAATGTGAGATCTTTCGTAGCGACAACCAGGGTTGATTCCACAACAAATAAATACACAAATAAATAGACCTTAACATTGTCGGTATTTATTAAATGTTTATTATATACCCCTCCCCCCCCCACCCCATTATGCCTACCTACCACAATTGACCAGCTTATTGAGACATTATTTGTTCAGTCCACTTTATGGTACTAAGCCGTGTTGTTGGTCATCACCACTGAAACATTACTACTACTAATCTATTCAATAGACCATCACTATGGAAGCTCTAACACTACAGATCTATTCAATAGACCATCACTATCGAAACTCTAACACTACAGATCTATTCAATAGATCATCACCATTGAAACTCTACCATAATCATTCTATTCAAATAACTCATCCACCCTGAACATGTTTCAAGTGAGACGTTTGTCCAAGGTCACTAGACATAACTGGGGGAGGGGTGGAGGGTGCATCTTCAATTAATTTTGTTACAAGTGAATTTAGGCCAAAAGTTAATCACTTTCATATTTATAGTATGCAGACTCATGTGAAGCAACAGTTCAAGTCTTGTACAACTGATCACTTAAAGTCACTCTATGATGTCACGATGAAATTATTTCTAAATTATACATTCCACGAATAGCGTCGAACAATGATCTTATTTAAACAATGGGTAAATCTGTTTAGTAAAACTTGACTAATCTTTACCGAATAGTCTTGAACCTAAGAATCGTGCGATGTCCCGATATCCAATGTGACTATTAATACATCTAATCGATGCTAACACATGATGGGTTCTTCAGTAAATTTAATCCAAGTTTCTTGTATTGACACAGTCGATCTTGGATGCAGTTTATGTAGACAGAATCAAAGCTGATAGGCTGCCTTGAATTATGGTGGGACTGTATTCTCTCATTCAAAAAATCAATGTTACTGATATATTTGAAACATGTTGAACCTTTTTTTAGTACCGGAAGTAAATATACTACAGCAGTAGCTCTCACACTTTTCTGATGCTCGACCCACTAAAAACATGTTTGATTATCGCGACACCCGGCTGTAAATAATGGGGATATAAAAGAAAGAAAAAAATATTATTGAACTAACATTTCTCGACAACCAGTTGGTAGGGACCAGTGACCAGTTGTTGGAGATTAGTGACCAGTGGCTAGAGACCAGTGACCAGTGGCTAGAGATCAGTGATCACTGGCTAGAGAACAGTGACCAGTGGCTAGAGACCAGTGACCAGTGGCTAGAGACCAGTGATCAGTGATTAGAGACCAGTGACTACTGGCTAGAGAACAGTGACCAGTGGCTAGAGATCAGTGACCAGTGGCTAGAGATCAGTGACCAGTGGCTAGAGATAAGTGACCAATGGCTAGAGACCAGTGACCAGTGGCTAGAGACCAGTGACCAGTGGCTAAAAGTAAAAAGCAACAGGTGGGCAAGTTAGCCCTATCATCATTACACCATTTCCCTGATTTCAAGATTCTGAGCCTGAAGTAGTAGTTCAGATATGAAGTCTCATTGGCACAGAGTTATCGAACTCAGTTTCTTCTGTGTATAAACTCTATAGGTCACTTTATAAAACAATATATATTATTTACACTGCTGGTATAAGTAAAGAATCCAACTTACTGTCTTGCTGAGATATATCGAGCGAGCTCTCATACTCTGACAATCCAACTTACTGACTTGTTGAGATATATCCAGCGAGTTCTCATACTCTGACAATCCAACTTACTGTCTTGCTGAGATATATCCAGCGAGTTCTCATACTCTGACAATTTATCAAAAGTAGAATTTTAAGTGTAGAGGCATTTTTGTATGTAGTAGCCCTACAGGTATTTTTGTATGTAGTAGCCCTACAGGTATTTACGTATGTAGTAGCCCTAGAGTATTTATGTGTGTAATTGCCCTAGTGGCACCATGACAGTTGTGTACCCAGAGGCATACAGTGTTATTAAGAAGGTTCTGAATGTGTGTAATGCTCTATGATAGCAGAGAACATCTTCCACTAGCCCTAGTCTGGGTTTCTGAGATAACAGAGAAACTTCCATCAGGTTAGTTGAATTTCGTTTAAATTTTGATAGTCATATTTTACACCTAATTGATTAACAAATCTTTTTTTTTTTCGCGATTCAATTTTTTTTTATCATTGGGAACAAAAACTGGTTTTATGTAATTTAAAATATGAAATAATGAAATATTTTTTTCATGAACTGAAGGTCTAAATAAGGGATGTGCAACTTGTTTGAGTCGCGGGCATCATTGGGTTCGTAAATTCCACCGGATCGCCATATTAAGAGCAGATGGAAGGTGTCTTGACATATCAAGATCAGATGGAAGGTGTGTTTACATGGAGTAATATAAATAAAAGATCAACGTCAGAACGTGAAATGCTTGCGATGTGCTTCACTCAAAAAACAAGTGGTAGGCCGCGGTCAGGATTAAACAGGCCGTATTTGGCCTTCGGGCTGTAGATTGCCCATGGCTGGTCTTAACTCTAGCCCATCTAAATATTGTTACCATGGCTGGTCTTAACTCTAGCCCATCTAAATATTGTTACCATGGCTGGTCTTAACTCTAGCCCATCTAAATATTGTTCCCATGGCTGGTCTTAACTCTAGCCCATCTAAATATTGTTCCCATGGCTGGTCTTAACTCTAGCCCATCTAAATATTCTTACATTAACTGAAGGTCTTAATGGTTGTGTCTTCTTGTACATGGGATTTCCAAATCAAATTTATCAGTCTGTACCATTTGTAACAATTGTTAGTTTATCTCATCAAATGCTTCTATTATTTTCTAAAGGATGAGAATCTATAAATAACTTAATTGAGCTGATATTGGTTTTTCTTATTTCCTTAAATACAGTTTTAATTTTCATTTCAAATCATGTTATTCAATCAAAGTTTTATAAAAAAAATTTTCCTTGTGTAAACGCAGATGTCATATTTTGTAAAACCCTAATGATCTATGATTGATTTATTTTAATAAAAGTCACTTATTTCACCAACAAAGTTTTAAAGTTTACTTTCTTTATACTCACAACTTAATTTTGTCTTTCACATATACCATCCCTAATGAACTGATGTAGGGTAACAATCACCTAAATGTACCATCTCTAATGAACTGATGTAGGCATGGGCGTCGCTAGGAATTTTTCCAGGGGGGGGGCAAAAATTTTCCGGGGGGGGGGGGGGCAAATAACAACTTTATAACATTTTTTTTAAATGTAAGGGGGGGCAAATGCCCCCCTCTTATATGACATTTCCCCCCCCCCCCCCATGAATACGCCTATGGAAGTAGGGTTATTATCACCTAAATGTACCATCTCTAATAAACTGATGTGGGCTGTACCATCACCTAAATATACCATCCCTAAGTATTGTCTGTGGTGTATGTAACCATTTATGGTTATTTACATACTCCATCCCTAATATTGACTATTTTGTGCAACTATCATTTGATCACCCTGCAATGTAAAGTTCTATAGATCCTTGTACAATTATCACGTTATAACATAGTCCGTACATTTATCACCTGCAATGTAAAGCTCAATAGAATCATGTTCATCGCATAGCATCTCACATCATTAACGTAATCACGTATCATATACAGTTCTACAACTATCATTTTTCATGGACTCCAGTTCTATAGAGCCATGTACAGCTATCACTTTATCAACTAGCTGCTAAAGTTCTATAGAATCTTGTATAACTTCTCAACGCCTATACTAAAGTTCTATGGAAACTTATACAACTTCACTTAATCGCCAATTCTAAAGATCCATAGAATCGAGTCCATTTCATCTCATCTCCTATTCTAAAGTTATATAGAATCTTTTCTATCACTTCATATACTATACTACAGTTCTATAGAATCTTTCCTATCACTTCATATCCTATACTACAGTTCTATACAGGCCCGTGGCCAGAGGGAGGCCGGGGGGGGGGGCTGAGCAGGCCCGTAGCCAGGTCAAAGTATGAAGGGGGCACCAATACCCAGCAAAGGGGCACCTTTACTTTTTCTTAATTTTTCCTCTTTTTCTTCTTTTTTAAGCGGGGGGCACTCCACACGTAGTGGGGGGCACGGCCCCCTAGTGCACCCCTTGGCTACGGGACTAGGCTGGGGGGCAAATGCCCAGGGGCCAGGCGAGTTTTAGGGGCCTGGACGTAATATCAGCACGGGGGCCCGTGTCACCCCTGCCCAGGGGCCCGAAATTTCTTTTGATGGGCCTGTTCACAAACTTTCAATAGTTTTATATATTGACTAGTTGCAAGTACCCGGCTTTGCCCGGGTTTAAAATAAGGTTTTCTGTTTACCTTCTGTTTTCTCCCTACCCCTTCTCTCCCTTCCTCTCTCTCCCTCCCCCTCCCTCTCTCTCCCTTTCACTTCCTCCCTTTCTCCCTCCCTCCTTCTCCCTCCCTCTCCCTCGCTCTCTCTCCCTTCTCTCTCCCTCCCACCCTCCCTCTCCCATCTCCCCTCTCCCCTTCGTTCTCTCCCCCTGTCCATCCCCCTCCCTCCCTCTCTCCCCTTCCTCCTTCCCTCTCTCCCTCACTGCCCCCTCTCTCTCTTTATCTCTTCCTCCCATTTCTCTCATCCTCTCTTCCTCTTCACCTCTCTCCCTCTTCCTCCCTCCCTTATTCCCTCTCTCCCTCCCTGCCCCCTCACTCTTTATCTCTCTCTCCCTCCCTCTCTCTCCCACCCTCTCTCTCCCTCCCTCCCCCTCTCTCCCTCCCCTCCCTCCCCTCTCTCTCCCTTTCCCTTCCTCCCTTTCTCCCTCCCTCCCCTTCCCTCCCTCCCTCCCTCTCTCTCCCTCCCTACCCCCTCCCTCTCTCCCATCCTCTCTCCCTCCTTTCTCCCTCCCTCCCCTTTCCCCCACTCTTTCCCTCCTCCTCTCTCCCCCTTCCTCCCTCCCTCATTCCCTCATTCCCTCTCTCTCCCTCCCTGCCCCCCGTTATTTATCGATTTGGTTGAACTTTCAGCATTTTGGTCAAATTAACGCATTTAGGTATTGCGTTAAAAATTTTAATCGCAAATTTTTTTTGACGCGTTAATTGCAAATTAACGCAGTTTAATCAGCAGCCCTAATATATATATATATATATATATATATATATATATATATATATATATATACTTATTATTATGGCTTCACACTTCTTCTAAAATCCTTCTTCATTCCTTTACCTTCCTCAAACTGTACAAATTAGAGAGCATTAAAAAACATCAACAATTCTTTGCATCACAAAGGCACAATACAGCACCAGCGCGCAAGTTCTATTCGATCATCGGGAAATGACGTCACAGAGGAATTTTATTTATGGCGCCGTCGAGATTACTTTAATATAGTAAAATACTAAAATAAAGAAAAAAAAATTAATTACAATTAAACTACCCATCGAGATGAAACGAAACCTGTCCTATAACCTTCACCATGTAATTATGTGTATGTGTAACAAATTTCACGTTATTTGTTTGTCTGGATCTTGAGTTATAAGGGAACAGACAGACAGACAGACAACGAATGCGTCTTATAAGTATAGAGATATCTTCTGAGGACAACTAGCAACTTAAATAAGTTAATAAAATAATATTGACTTCTGACTTCATTTTTATATATATGTATAATAAAATAATAAAGTACAAACTCCGTGATTTCTGCGTGATGTTATTTAATTTGCAAATTTACTTTTTAGCAGAGTTAATTTTATTTTAAATTAAATAATTGCGACTGGTCAATTTGTTGTTGATAGATCTGTTCTTTTATAAGAAATATCACACAGATAGCGAAGCTATATTCATGCATCTCTGTCGTTCTTCCCGGGTTGTACGTTTAACCAAAAGTATAATGATATAAATCAGGTATCTATTATGTAACAATTGTGTAGCAGAACAAATGGTCAATATATTTATAACTGAAATCAGAAATTGCTCAGCCTCAATAAATTTTTTAACATTAAAACTCTACTACACAGTATTTAAATTATTTTCAACAAAACTGCAACATGCCATGCATTATTGAAACGTAGTTAAAATTATATATTTCTAATTAATAGCTAAACAATCGGTACTAAAATGCACCATTCCAGATATGGAACTGCAAAAAATGTCTTTGGGGAGGGGACTCACTGAGATCCCCTCCCCAACCCCCTCCTCTCCAATCGCAAGCTATCGGCGCTTCGCGCCTCCATCTTCGCCCCCCCCGAACATTGCTCCTACCCTACCAGGGGTGGATTTAGGGGGAGGGCCGGGGGCCATGCCCCCCTCCCGTTATCGCAAGTTTAGGTAATACATCATTAAATTATCGGAATATTTTTTGTTCTAAGACCAATTTTCAACAATGAAAACGGTTTTGCCCCCCCCCCCCGGTGTCAATGTTTTGCCCCCCCTCCCTCAAAGTTGCCTAGATCCGCCCCTGTGCCCCAGGATCATTTCTTCGGCACCCCCCCTCGAAAAAATTTCTTCGCCCCCCCCCCCGAAAATTTCTTCGGTCCCCTCCAATCCAATAATCCTGGCTACGGGCCTGGTTCTATAGAATCTTTCCTATCACTTCATCTCCTATACTAAAGTTCTATAGGAGTAGACTGGCTAGTCCTGGAGTCCAACCATTTTTAATGGCTACTGAAAAGATAGAAACAGGCTGGCCTTTTGATAGCTGACCTAAATTAGAGGATTAAAGGGATTGTCGCCCCTGGCTCTAAAATTGACGTATCGTTGTCTACCGTCATCGAGTTGACAGACCTTCCTACAATTATACCTTCATCTCTGTCTTTTCTACCATCTCTAGTACTCTTTCTTTTATTTTTTGTCTTGTACTTAGTTTTAACATTCGCCTATCGCTCCATTCTTTTACTGCCATCGTGTGTACTTCTATCTTTTCTATTTATCCATCTTCTTTTAGTCTCATTCTGTTTCTCTCTCTCTCTCTCTCTCTCTCTCTCTCTCTCTCTCTCTCTCTCTCTCTCTCTCTCTCTCTCTCTCTCTCTCTCTTTCTCTCTCCTCTCTCTTTTCTTTAATGAAACTGTGATAACGTGTTCAGATTCCGTTAGATTCCAGCTACCCCATCCTATTTCTTCAATCACACTCTCCGCTTGTCCATTTCAATGCATTGCGTTGCTAGCTAATCCCAAACAGATGAAAATAAAATACAAATGTACCAACACAATAAACCTTTTCCATTTCACGGGCCAGGGTGGAGTTTACTGAAAGGATTACCCGGCGTGGCGGGAGTTGGGGGTGGGGGGGGGGGAGTGGACAGTCAGTTAACTGCAAGATGACCTTTTCGGAAACTGAAAAAAAAAATAAAAAAATCTTTTGTTTGTGGACTGTTCACAGTAGTGACTGATCACCAGGTCAAACTAAGCATACCAACTGTCGACTAAAACTAGTATAAGACGTCATTATGCAACCCCAGGGATGGTTTAAAGAAGTAAATTCACTTAACTCCCCCCCCCCACTCAGTCTATCCAGTTGAGTCGAACAGTCTCCTGGGATATTGTTAGTACCACGGTGGAAACAGACAATTAGTACATACAGTCCGTTATTATTTAGGCAAGAATTCTAAGATTTCCAGCATCTTTAAATGACGTTGTTAATTGAATCAAATGTAAAGAGGTACCGGGGATTGCTTTGAATGTGTGTATAACAGATCAATTCACATATCAATTTATTTGAATCTGATCAATTCAATTAATTCTATCTTACGCAATGATAACATAAACATTCAACGTATATACAGACAGGAAGTTGCGCAATGATAACATAAACAAACATTCAACGTATTCACAGACAGGAACTTGCGCAATGATAACATAAACAAACATTCAATGTATTCACAGACAGGAAGTTGCTCAATGATAGCATAAACTAACATTCAACGTATTCATAGACAGGAAGTTGCGCAATGACTCGTGCATCTAGTTATCATGTATGCAGTAATATGTTTTATCTTGTGTTTATATATGTTCATTTATCTTCTTTACTGGTACAAACGTCCTCATTTTGATTCAATGTTGTTACTTGTTTATTTTTCGCAGTTGTTGTTGTTGTTGTTGTTGTTTTGGGGAGAGAGGTGTGTGTTTTTTGTTTCCTAAGTCCCGGTGAACATTGCCAAGAATGAAATAACAAACATTTGAAATGTTAATTAGTATCCAGTAAAAATTGATTTCTATAAAGGATCAAAGTTTAGTTTATGTCAGTAAAAGAATCAACAATGAAACAGTATTTGTCATCTTTCCCTGGATTTATTCTTTTTCTCCCTTGATACTTATTGTCAGTCAGCTTTATGAATGATACTTTGATTCTATTTTTCATTGATACAAATTGTCAGTCAACTGTATGTATGAATAGCAGTGTTCCTGGCGTTTCCCGGTAAGTCGGGAGTTCAAATGTGGCACTTGAAACATTTCTAACACACCATTATGTAAAGATATGGGTGCTAATTTATGCCACTTATCTAATGTGCAGAAATGACCTACATTTCATATGTCACAAATTATGTTTTACTCGTCAACACTAACCAACCAAACCAAATCAAACAACCAATCAAACCAACCAAACCAGCTAACCAAACCAAACCAACCAGCCAAACCAAAACAAACAGCAATACGTAACTGAAACTAGCAAAAT
>JAGDYQ010000019.1:5464439-5531040 GCA_021962125.1 Bulinus truncatus
ACATCAAGATGCGGGGGTTTGACCAAAATAAAAGTACGTAAATAACGTTTCATTCTAATGGTGTTTGTACGCAGATGCTCTAGCTAGATGTAAACACCATTTCATACACATGCTCTAGCTAGATGTAAACACCGTTTTATGCAGTAAAGTTAGCTACATCCTGTGTCGACTATTTTCATTTTTAGCTTGACGAGAAATAATAAAACAAGCAATTAAGCCAGTTCCATTCTGGACACAGGACGTGTTAGCGCATTTTCTTGTTATGTATCAGTACGTTTGTTAGCTTTCAGTAAATATTTGTAAATTTTGGAAATGTTTATAAATTCAATTGTGTAATGCATATATCTGTAAAAAAAATATTATAAAGACGTTTCTTTATATTTGAAAAAAAATTATTTTCTCTTAAATCTAACTACAAGTGGTTTGTGGTTACTGAAATAGGACTCATAATTGAAAACATTCGAAATTGTAGTCATTTAATCGTCCGAAAACTCCGTCAATTGTTGCATAGCTCTGATACTTTCAATTAAACTCAGAACACAAGCTTACTATTTCATTTGATGAGTTTCTTAATAAATCTTGGTGAAACTACGTGCTGCAGTATTTCGCACCAAATGAATGGGTTATTGAACGTACAAGGTGTAGAATGAGGCCATATATATAATATATAAGCCCCTTAGGAGCCCTGAAGCCCGGCCCTCAGAGGTCCTATCGCGAAATGAACTTTTGATGTACACATGGCAGGCCAAGACCTACAAAATGATATATACATCATGGGTCTAGGACTTATGGTTGCTGAGATATAGGGCGCTCCATTATTAATATAGCTTATATAGTAAAAAACGGTACTTTATAAGGCCCCTTTTACGGCCCTCAGAGGTCAGATCGCGAAATGGAAAAAAGTCATTTCTTGGCAGGCCAAGACCTACAAAATGATATATACATCATGGGTCTAGGACTTATGGTTGTTGAGATCTAGGGTGATGACGGACAGACAGACAGACAGACAGATAATACGGGGACAATAGAGCATTTTTTTTTCGAAAACGCTCTAAAAAAACTGTCATATACAGATGGCAAAATAGAAATATGATATTTGATATGAGGTTAGATTTTAAATACAGACAGTCACCGAATAGACTACACAGAAAGATAGAACAGAATAGACAGAAGGCGGAGTTATAACTTATAGAATGAACAGACTATCTGTAATAGACAGAAGAGTTGGCGAGGATGACTATGTTATGATGGACAGATTTAAAACTAGGCTAGCCTAGACAGGCAGACTATACAGAAGACGTAGATATAAGGAACAGAAGACTAAGCTAGCCTAGACAGGCAGACTATACAGAAGACGCAGATATAAGGAACAGAAGACTAAGCTAGCCTAGACAGGCAGACTATACAGAAGACGCAGATATAAGGAACAGAAGACTAAGCTAGCCTATAAAGGAATACTATACAGAAGACTTAGATATAAGGAACAGAAGACTAAGCTAGCCTAGACAGGCAGACTATACAGAAGACATAGATATAATGAACAGAAGACTAAGCTAGCCTAGACAGGCAGACATAAATTTATGCTGGGCTACACAGATAAGTGGGACGTATGGCCGAGTGGTGTAGATACTCGACTGTCGATCTGAGAGTTCTGGTTCGTTTCTCTGTGTTTTTCCAGGTGAAATTTGTTTCAAAGTCATCCCACAAGTCCACCCTGACTTTAAGTTTGGGAAGTAAAGGCGGTTGCGCGTTGTGCTAAACACACAAGCTCTTCACGTGTCGAGGTTATAGAAACAGATGAATTCTACACTCATCTGCCCCGATGGCTCGATAGGGCTAAAGTAACGTTACCTTTTTTACACAGATAAGCTGAGTAGAAAAATTGCGCTAATCAAGAAAATTAAACTAGACAGAAAAACTTGTCTGTATTATTAAACAGATGGAAATAATAAAGAAATCTAGACTCAACCAGATAAAAATATATTCCTTTTTTCAACATAAATATAGTTGATGAATAAAATGAATCAGTAACCATGGAACTACTTAGAAGGCCTCCATGTTTGGCTGCAGGTAGCTCCACTAAGTGACCCTCGGATCAATTGATCGAAACGTCCAGAAAGATTGAACCCCTTGAGCCCCACTCGCCCGAGACCTCTCCAGTCCGCCACGCAGCCAATTATCAACTAACAGCCTCTTCCAATTATCAACTAACAGCCTCTTGCCTCAATATTTACTGTCATTAAAACATTTCCCTTACCCTTCAATTAGCGGGGGGGGGGGGCTTTTTTTTTTTTTTACTGTTATGACTTGTAACGAAATGTGGACAAAATTGGTCATTTCTAAAATAAATTGACTTCCCCTACATACACTGCGTGCACACACACACACACAGTGGCCATGGACAATTTAATTATGTGTGGATCATTAATTTATTGGCCAAGCATGTCGTTTATTTCAATTTCCATTATGTTCATTTCCCCTCCCGTCTCACCGGTTTTATGTTTTTCGTTTTCATTGTTTAGCATCTTCCTTGACTTGATGTCACAAATTGAGACCAAAAAAACATTTTGTATTTTGAAAAACCAGCGGATTTCGATAGATGCATTTTAATAAATTTTATTTGTACAGGATACAGAAAAAGGTGATAAAATAAAGAAGAATTTCATACAAAATTAATATGTATAATCATAAAGTTTATAAATTAGAAAATATTGCACTTTTATAATTCTGTTTAAAAACAAGTAGAAATTCGAAATATAAATTAAGGTAACAAATTCCGATAATGTTTTACTAGAGTGTAAGTAGAGTTATACCCAACTGTAAACAAACGGAATGTCAACATACTTGTTTTCGATCAACTGTCGATCTTCTGTCGATATACATTCTGTAGTACGTTTGATTGTCGTAAACAAAGATCAGCCCTAAAGCCCATTATACACATCAATTTGAAAAACTTAAAACAACGAACAAAGGATCAATACTGCTTTTTAAAAAAGCTTATCTTAAACAATTAATACTGCTCTTTAATGAAGCTTATCTTAAACAATTAATACTGCTCTTAAATGAAGCTTATCCTAAACAATTAATACTGCTCTTAAATGAAGCTTATCTTAAACAATTAATACTAATCTCAAGTGAAGCTTATTATAAGCTACTAAAATATTGTTTCGATAAATATATCACTGATACAACGTGTTGTTTACATATATACATAGTTAATGTTTGTTACGATGTTGATATTTATTTATATTCTCCCCCTCTACCTGAACAAAAAAAACTCATCAATTATTCCCCCTTCATCAGTCCAGACAGAGTTAACTCTAAATTGAATTCTGTTACGTTGAAGTGTCATAGTCAAACAGTAAAAGGAATAAAAAAAGAAACCAAAAAAAAAATTCTATTTATTATCGATCGCCCTTTGTAAAAACACGTAACACGGAAAAGGTCAATAGAAAGTGTCCACTGTGGGCCGCCCTACTTAACCGATAGTATTTCATCTTCCAGCACTTCCCCTGGTACTCCTGGGACGAGGGTCAATACATTTTATCTAACAAGCACAAAGTGACCACAACTGGCCCAGCTCTCATGTCAAAAGGAAGGTGGGGGGGGGATGTGGACGCAGGAAACTGGCTGACGCCTCATTAGAACTAAGTATTTTTAGGTTATTTATGTTGACTGCTTCTTGGGTTTTTTTTTCGTTGTTAATGAAAAATGGTATGGTGAAGAAGTAACGACCGGGAAGCTAATGAAGATTTCTAGCAAGGAAATATATAAGTCCATTGTTAATTCAATTACTTTTAGGTCAAATTACATTACAATTAATGTACAGACAGATAGATTTGTTAGACTGATGGACTTGACAGAAGATTTGGGCTTAACCAGACAGACTAGTTCGATGAATATATATATATATAACCATAAAGGCCAAGTAGTGAATTGTGCTGGGCTGACAGGTGAAATACAACAGTGGTCCCCCAGACTTTTTTCCGCTACGGACCGGTCAAACATTTGATAATTTCAAAGCGGGGCGCTGGTGTGTGTGTGGGGGGGGGGGGACTTCGATTATTAATATTTAGATTGTTTTGATTTACAATGCCACAGCCGCTCAGCTCCAGATTAACCTCGCGTCCACGGAAAGTCGCACAGTCCCGAGGGGTTGGGGGCCTCTGAAATAGAACACTTGGCTTGACCTAACAAATAAACTAAACAGACTTAACATTTCAAGTGAACAGAATAAATACGCTAGACCGAACGGACTAGATAGATAGATAGATAGATAGATAGATAGATAGATAGATAGATAGATAGATAGATAGATAGATAGATAGATAGATAGATAGATAGATAGATAGATAGATAGATAGATAGATAGATAGATAGATAGATAGATAGATAGATAGATAGATAGATAGATACAAAAAAGTATCATGTCTTGTTTCGCATTATCATATGTACTATTAACATAAACATGTGTAGTTAAACACACGTATAGTTTAACTTTACCATGTTACATTTAACATCAGCATACTTAGTTTAATTTTATCGTGTGAGGTTTATCTCAATGTCTGTCCCCGTGTGAGGTTTATCTCATTGTCTGTCCCCGTGTGAGGTTTATCTCAATGTCTGTCCCCGTGTGAGGTTTATCTCAATGTCTGTCCCCGTGTGAGGTTTATCTCAATGTCTGTCCCCGTGTGAGGTTTATCTCAATGTCTGTCCCCGTGTGAGGTTTATCTCAATGTCTGTCTGTCTGCAGTTTCTACAATAGAGAAGAAATGTATTTTTATGTTTTATTTAGAAATATTCAATAGCACTATAAACCAAATTAGATATATATATATATATATATATATATATATATATTATATACATCATCATACATGTATATATATTCCATGGCTTTATTTTTCATACTGTCTTCAACGGCCAGCAATTTGAAAATTTTCTCAATTTGTGTTTCTTAAATGGGTAATTTTTTTTTAAAAAAACCAAGATCTCAAGTGAATGGCAGTGTAACACCCAAGTGAATTGTAAAAGACATTTTTCAAAGAACAGATCCATGCTGGGAAATACATTTAATACCAGTGTGAGCGATTCCATCTGCTGTCCACAGTGGGTCACTTCAGAAAGGTCATTTAAGTTTCTTGAGGTCGTGGCAGGATCCCTCCCCACACATGTATTCATTTTTTTTTCTTGTTAATATTTCATGTTGACCCCTGGTCAGATATTTCATTTTTGTAGATGATGTATTGATTCGTTGTTACATAATATATTGGTTCAGCTACATACACGAACACAAATATCTGTATATAATGTAATGGTTCAGATACAGTCACGGACACATATATCTGAACATAATATATGGTTCAGCTACACACACTGACACATATAACTGTACATAATATATTGGTACAGCTACACACACTGACACATATAACTGTACATAATATATTTGTTCAGCTACACACACTGACACATATAACTGTACATAATATATTGGTTCAGCTAGAGTCACTGACACGTATAATTGTACAGTCCGTCAGTTTGGTATAAATATCTCATCAAGGTTCACGGGCGGATCTAAGATCGGTTGGTAACCCCGTAACCCCGTTACCCCGGACTAAGAAAAGTGGGCACTTAGAACAAAGTGTGATATCAAAATCTAGTTGGTGCGCATTATAATTCGGTGTCCCGGGTGTGCACATGGCGCATGAGTTATTATGACCAGACAAGTTGTTTTCTTCAATCAAAATACTTTTACAATGACTGCAGGGTTCATTATTTTGGTCGCGTATAATGTGTCTAAATATTTCTAAATGTATATTCTTAATTATAATTGGATTTTTAATGTATATGCTAATTGTGTGATATATATTTTCGTTCTTTAATTCCAGTCAATCAACGTTAAGGCATCGTAACGTCACGTGACACAAATGAACCGGCAACAAAACCATGCACGCTCTCCGGTGAATTGATGGAAATGACGTACGAGCCACAGAACCTATATATCTCTCTGATCACGTTTGTTATTGCCTGCTACTCAATTGTTGTTATTGCCAAGTTTGATGATTACACCAACGGTAAGTACATGGTTGAAGTTGAATGTTTGTATCAAGGCCAGATTGATGGTTAATGAATGTTTTGGTACAGTTTGTATCAAGGGCAGATTGATGGCTAATGAATGTTTTGGTATAGTTCGTATCAAGGCCAGATTGATGGCTAATGAATGTTTTTAGTATAGTTTGTATCAAATGTAAAATATAACAAGAATGATCAAATATAACATTGATAGCCTAATGTCAAATATAACATGGATGGCCTAATGTCAAATACAACATGGATGGCCTAATGTCAAATATAACATGGATGACCTAATGTCAAATATAACATGGATGGCCTAATGTCAAATATAACATGGATGATCAAATACTAAATATAACAGTAGTGGCCTAATGTCAAATATAACATGGATGGCCTAATGTCAAATATAACATGGATGACCTAATGTCAAATATAGCATGGATGGCCTAATGTCAAATATAACATGGATGACCTAATGTCAAATATAACATGGATGGCCTAATGTCAAATATAACATGGACGGCCAAATGTAAAACTTAACGCTTTACAATAAGACATACAAAACCGATACATTGATTGGATGGCTTCAGTTTCCAGTAACGTAAAATGAAAGTTTTTTAAAAAGCTACAATTACAAAATGATTAGAGAGTACCTAAGAGAAGGAGGCAAAGTTTAGACTTCTAAAAAGATTGAAGTATCATATCTGATAAGTGACATCATTCGAATTTCTCGTCTCACTTTCTAGCTTAGTCTCTTAGGCCCAATTGAACTGTTACCATGGATACATGAAGATTAAGTACCTCACTGTCCCACTAACAATGTGCGCGCACTAAACAAGAGTTATAATGTAAATACAACAAATTTGTGTGGCATCAGACTTGTAAATGAGGGTACACGTAGGGGGTTGGGGGGCAGGACAGGGAAGGGAAGGGGGGGGACATCACTAGCCGTTTCATTTCCATAATAAAAGAGTGCAGTTAATGGGGGGTCACCCGGTCCTTGACTCCGGTCGTTTCCCTTAGTTATTCAGAGCAACTAGATCGCGACGTGATCACAGGCATAGAATTCTTCAGAAGATAGGGTTCAGTTGTTCTATTTACAACTGTATGGCAAACCTCTCATACCACAGCCATAGAATTCTTCAGAATATAGTGTTCAGTTGCTCTACTTACAACTGTATGGCAAACCTCTCATACCACAGCCATAGAATTCTTCAGAATATAGGGTTCAGTTGCTCTACTTACAACTGTATGGCAAACCTCTCATACCACAGCCATAGAATTCTTCAGAATATAGGGTTCAGTTGCTCTACTTACAACTGTATGGCAAACCTCTCATACCACAGGCATAGAATTCTTCAGAAGATAGGGTTCAGTTGCTCTACTTACAACTGTATGGCAAACCTCTCATACCACAGGCATATAATTCTTCAGAAGATAGGGTTCAGTTGCTCTACTTACAACTATATGGCAAACCTCTCATATCACAGCCATAGAATTCTTCAGAATATAGGGTTCAGTTGCTCTACTTACAACTGTATGGCAAACCTCTCATACCACAGGCATAGAATTCTTCAGAAGATAGGGTTCAGTTGCTCTACTTACAACTGTATGGCAAACCTCTCATACCACAGGCATAGAATTCTTCAGAAGATAGGGTTCATGTGTTGTATTTGCGAAAGTAATATGCAGGCTACATTTTAAATTGAGAGACTGGGGTGGAAGGGGGGGGGGGTTTGTACGTGTACAGCCTTTATTTGACTTTGAGCCAACGGCCCTAAAGGGAGGCATTGTGTTGATCCATAGAGAACGTGGGTCTAAATCTAAACACAGATTGCTATCATTCTCATGTCAAGACACAACACACAACTGTTTCATCATTCTCATGTCAAGACACAACACATAAAATGTACTATCATTCTAGTGTCAAGACACAACACACAAATGTTCTATCATTCTCATCTCAAGACACAACACACAAATGTTCTATCATTCTCATGTCAAGACACAACACACAATTGTTCTATCATTTTAGTGTCATGACACAACACACACATGTTCTATCATTCTAATGTCAAGACACAACATACAACTGTTCTATCATTCTCATGTCAAGACACAACACACAACTGTTCTATCATTCTAGTGTCAAGACACAACACACAAATGTTGTATGATTGTCATGTCAAGACACAATTTTACAACAGTTCTATCATTCTAGTGTCAAGACAAAACACACAAATGTTCTATCATTCTAGTGTCAAGACACAACACACAACTGTTTTATCATTCTAGTGTCAAGACACAACACACAATTGTTCTATTATTCTAGTGTCAAGATACAAAACACAATGGTTCTATCATTCTAATGGCAAGACACAACACACACATATGTTCTATCATTCTAGTGTCAAGACACAACACAAAAATGTTGTATGATTGTCATGTCAAGACACAACACACAACTGTTCTATCCTTCTAGTGTCAAGACACAACACACAACTGTTATATCATTCTAGTGTCAAGACACAACAAACAAATGTTCTATCATTCTAGTGTCAAGACACAACACATAATTGTTATAACATTCTAGCGTTAAGACACAACACACAATTGTTCTATCATTCTAATGTCAAGACACAACACACACAAATGTTCTATCATTCTAGAGTAGGAACACAACACACAAACTTCCTACCTACTACTTCAACTATAATCGTACATTTCGACTTAACCATATAAGCTTACTCTCCCATTACAAATCCCCAGTGGTGCCTACAGATGATGTCAACCAGATCACTTGGGATATGCGCTTGTTACGTATATAAATTAAATTACCTTATACCTGTGAGATTTATCAACATTTTTAATTTAAAACGTGAACCTTGACCTCCTGCCACAACTGGGAATGACACCTCCTACACGTTCAGTACTTTGTCTACCAACGAGCTTCCAATTTGATTTTTTGTTTGTAGTTTCCAGATGTTTACACACATAAAGTCATTGTCAACGTTGTGGAAGATTTTGTTTACTTTATTACTTGGGTCTCTTATGAATTGGTAAATTTAGAATATGACATGGTTAGAACCTGATTTATTGCTTTTAAGAATTGAAAAGATATATTGTTCATGGATTAGATAGATAGATAGATAGATAGATAGATAGATAGATAGATAGATAGATAGATAGATAGATAGATAGATAGATAGATAGATAGATAGATAGATAGATAGATAGATAGATAGATAGATAGATAGATAGATAGATAGATAGATAGATAGATAGATACAAAAAAGTATCATGTCTTGTTTCGCATTATCATATGTACTATTAACATAAACATGTGTAGTTAAACACACGTATAGTTTAACTTTACCATGTTACATTTAACATCAGCATACTTAGTTTAATTTTATCGTGTGAGGTTTATCTCAATGTCTGTCCCCGTGTGAGGTTTATCTCATTGTCTGTCCCCGTGTGAGGTTTATCTCAATGTCTGTCCCCGTGTGAGGTTTATCTCAATGTCTGTCCCCGTGTGAGGTTTATCTCAATGTCTGTCCCCGTGTGAGGTTTATCTCAATGTCTGTCCCCGTGTGAGGTTTATCTCAATGTCTGTCTGTCTGCAGTTTCTACAATAGAGAAGAAATGTATTTTTATGTTTTATTTAGAAATATTCAATAGCACTATAAACCAAATTAGATATATATATATATATATATATATATATATTATATACATCATCATACATGTATATATATTCCATGGCTTTATTTTTCATACTGTCTTCAACGGCCAGCAATTTGAAAATTTTCTCAATTTGTGTTTCTTAAATGGGTAATTTTTTTTTAAAAAAACCAAGATCTCAAGTGAATGGCAGTGTAACACCCAAGTGAATTGTAAAAGACATTTTTCAAAGAACAGATCCATGCTGGGAAATACATTTAATACCAGTGTGAGCGATTCCATCTGCTGTCCACAGTGGGTCACTTCAGAAAGGTCATTTAAGTTTCTTGAGGTCGTGGCAGGATCCCTCCCCACACATGTATTCATTTTTTTTTCTTGTTAATATTTCATGTTGACCCCTGGTCAGATATTTCATTTTTGTAGATGATGTATTGATTCGTTGTTACATAATATATTGGTTCAGCTACATACACGAACACAAATATCTGTATATAATGTAATGGTTCAGATACAGTCACGGACACATATATCTGAACATAATATATGGTTCAGCTACACACACTGACACATATAACTGTACATAATATATTGGTACAGCTACACACACTGACACATATAACTGTACATAATATATTTGTTCAGCTACACACACTGACACATATAACTGTACATAATATATTGGTTCAGCTAGAGTCACTGACACGTATAATTGTACAGTCCGTCAGTTTGGTATAAATATCTCATCAAGGTTCACGGGCGGATCTAAGATCGGTTGGTAACCCCGTAACCCCGTTACCCCGGACTAAGAAAAGTGGGCACTTAGAACAAAGTGTGATATCAAAATCTAGTTGGTGCGCATTATAATTCGGTGTCCCGGGTGTGCACATGGCGCATGAGTTATTATGACCAGACAAGTTGTTTTCTTCAATCAAAATACTTTTACAATGACTGCAGGGTTCATTATTTTGGTCGCGTATAATGTGTCTAAATATTTCTAAATGTATATTCTTAATTATAATTGGATTTTTAATGTATATGCTAATTGTGTGATATATATTTTCGTTCTTTAATTCCAGTCAATCAACGTTAAGGCATCGTAACGTCACGTGACACAAATGAACCGGCAACAAAACCATGCACGCTCTCCGGTGAATTGATGGAAATGACGTACGAGCCACAGAACCTATATATCTCTCTGATCACGTTTGTTATTGCCTGCTACTCAATTGTTGTTATTGCAAGTTTGATGATTACACCAACGGTAAGTACATGGTTGAAGTTGAATGTTTGTATCAAGGCCAGATTGATGGTTAATGAATGTTTTGGTACAGTTTGTATCAAGGGCAGATTGATGGCTAATGAATGTTTTGGTATAGTTCGTATCAAGGCCAGATTGATGGCTAATGAATGTTTTTAGTATAGTTTGTATCAAATGTAAAATATAACAAGAATGATCAAATATAACATTGATAGCCTAATGTCAAATATAACATGGATGGCCTAATGTCAAATACAACATGGATGGCCTAATGTCAAATATAACATGGATGACCTAATGTCAAATATAACATGGATGGCCTAATGTCAAATATAACATGGATGATCAAATACTAAATATAACAGTAGTGGCCTAATGTCAAATATAACATGGATGGCCTAATGTCAAATATAACATGGATGACCTAATGTCAAATATAGCATGGATGGCCTAATGTCAAATATAACATGGATGACCTAATGTCAAATATAACATGGATGGCCTAATGTCAAATATAACATGGACGGCCAAATGTAAAACTTAACGCTTTACAATAAGACATACAAAACCGATACATTGATTGGATGGCTTCAGTTTCCAGTAACGTAAAATGAAAGTTTTTAAAAAGCTACAATTACAAAATGATTAGAGAGTACCTAAGAGAAGGAGGCAAAGTTTAGACTTCTAAAAAGATTGAAGTATCATATCTGATAAGTGACATCATTCGAATTTCTCGTCTCACTTTCTAGCTTAGTCTCTTAGGCCCAATTGAACTGTTACCATGGATACATGAAGATTAAGTACCTCACTGTCCCACTAACAATGTGCGCGCACTAAACAAGAGTTATAATGTAAATACAACAAATTTGTGTGGCATCAGACTTGTAAATGAGGGTACACGTAGGGGGTTGAGGGGGCAGGACAGGGAAGGGAAGGGGGGACATCACTAGCCGTTTCATTTCCATAATAAAAGAGTGCAGTTAATGGGGGGTCACCCGGTCCTTGACTCCGGTCGTTTCCCTTAGTTATTCAGAGCAACTAGATCGCGACGTGATCACAGGCATAGAATTCTTCAGAAGATAGGGTTCAGTTGTTCTATTTACAACTGTATGGCAAACCCTCTCATACCACAGCCATAGAATTCTTCAGAATATAGTGTTCAGTTGCTCTACTTACAACTGTATGGCAAACCTCTCATACCACAGCCATAGAATTCTTCAGAATATAGGGTTCAGTTGCTCTACTTACAACTGTATGGCAAACCTCTCATACCACAGCCATAGAATTCTTCAGAATATAGGGTTCAGTTGCTCTACTTACAACTGTATGGCAAACCTCTCATACCACAGGCATAGAATTCTTCAGAAGATAGGGTTCAGTTGCTCTACTTACAACTGTATGGCAAACCTCTCATACCACAGGCATATAATTCTTCAGAAGATAGGGTTCAGTTGCTCTACTTACAACTATATGGCAAACCTCTCATATCACAGCCATAGAATTCTTCAGAATATAGGGTTCAGTTGCTCTACTTACAACTGTATGGCAAACCTCTCATACCACAGGCATAGAATTCTTCAGAAGATAGGGTTCAGTTGCTCTACTTACAACTGTATGGCAAACCTCTCATACCACAGGCATAGAATTCTTCAGAAGATAGGGTTCATGTGTTGTATTTATGAAAGTAATATGCAGGCTACATTTTAAATTGAGAGACTGGGGTGGAAGGGGGGGGGGTTTGTACGTGTACAGCCTTTATTTGACTTTGAGCCAACGGCCCTAAAGGGAGGCATTGTGTTGATCCATAGAGAACGTGGGTCTAAATCTAAACACAGATTGCTATCATTCTCATGTCAAGACACAACACACAACTGTTTCATCATTCTCATGTCAAGACACAACACATAAAATGTACTATCATTCTAGTGTCAAGACACAACACACAAATGTTCTATCATTCTCATCTCAAGACACAACACACAAATGTTCTATCATTCTCATGTCAAGACACAACACACAATTGTTCTATCATTTTAGTGTCATGACACAACACACACATGTTCTATCATTCTAATGTCAAGACACAACATACAACTGTTCTATCATTCTCATGTCAAGACACAACACACAACTGTTCTATCATTCTAGTGTCAAGACACAACACACAAATGTTGTATGATTGTCATGTCAAGACACAATTTTACAACAGTTCTATCATTCTAGTGTCAAGACAAAACACACAAATGTTCTATCATTCTAGTGTCAAGACACAACACACAACTGTTTTATCATTCTAGTGTCAAGACACAACACACAATTGTTCTATTATTCTAGTGTCAAGATACAAAACACAATGGTTCTATCATTCTAATGGCAAGACACAACACACACATATGTTCTATCATTCTAGTGTCAAGACACAACACAAAAATGTTGTATGATTGTCATGTCAAGACACAACACACAACTGTTCTATCCTTCTAGTGTCAAGACACAACACACAACTGTTATATCATTCTAGTGTCAAGACACAACAAACAAATGTTCTATCATTCTAGTGTCAAGACACAACACATAATTGTTATAACATTCTAGCGTTAAGACACAACACACAATTGTTCTATCATTCTAATGTCAAGACACAACACACACAAATGTTCTATCATTCTAGAGTAGGAACACAACACACAAACTTCCTACCTACTACTTCAACTATAATCGTACATTTCGACTTAACCATATAAGCTTACTCTCCCATTACAAATCCCCAGTGGTGCCTACAGATGATGTCAACCAGATCACTTGGGATATGCGCTTGTTACGTATATAAATTAAATTACCTTATACCTGTGAGATTTATCAACATTTTTAATTTAAAACGTGAACCTTGACCTCCTGCCACAACTGGGAATGACACCTCCTACACGTTCAGTACTTTGTCTACCAACGAGCTTCCAATTTGATTTTTTGTTTGTAGTTTCCAGATGTTTACACACATAAAGTCATTGTCAACGTTGTGGAAGATTTTGTTTACTTTATTACTTGGGTCTCTTATGAATTGGTAAATTTAGAATATGACATGGTTAGAACCTGATTTATTGCTTTTAAGAATTGAAAAGATATATTGTTCATGGATTAGATAGATAGATAGATAGATAGATAGATAGATAGATAGATAGATAGATAGATAGATAGATAGATAGATAGATAGATAGATAGATAGATAGATAGATAGATAGATAGATAGATAGATAGATAGATAGATAGATAGATAGATAGATAGATAGATAGATAGATAGATAGATAGATAGATAGATAGATAGATAGATAGATAGATAGATAGATAGATAGATAGATAGATAGATAGATGGGAGCTTTGTAAATGTATGCTAAAGACCGACACGGTAGACATATTTGATGCATTAAAGACAAAAACTTGTTATGCTACATGATATGTGTCGCGACCTACAAACTATGTAAATAGGATGTGTCAGATATCTACAAACTAAATAGGGCTGCAAGGGTTAATGTGGAGACATCCACACTAGATGTGTGGATTAGAGATAAACAATCAACAAAATGCTTTACGATAGTCTGGACATTTATGGCCAGGATTTTTTCAAGAACCATTCAAATTTTCATTGATACGAAACTGCCAGACTGGGTGAAACTCTCCCCTTTCAGCCATCCTGTGGGTAGCCATTGAACTAAGGGAAATAATGTTATGGACTTTCCTCCTCAATAGATTATTGGCCCTGGGGAAGTTAACGTGCCCCACATTCCAAGTGCTGGCTGCAATGACGACACTAATTTCAAGGCCAGTGGGGGGAGGGGGGGGGGGCAAGATGGCTCCAGTAGGCAGGCGGTGGGCCATGAATGACGTGAACAACGAACAGCTTGGCTCATTTGAACTCTTGACCTTTATCCTTCTTCATTTGATTGCCTTCATACTTCTTCTACATAATTTGTGATTAATATGTTATCCTGACTCATCTGTTATAGTTAGATTGGTCAGTTATCTCATAGAACCTACAAACTACTAATGGGGCAGTTTAGAAGTGCCCTTCATCCACTCCAACCTTAGCCCGTAGTTCAGTGGTCATGGAGACACTTCGGGCAACACATACGGGTGGCTGAAAAAGTATTTTTAAAAAAGATTAAATATTAATGGACTACAGTGACGTAGCGAGCTTAACTCGCGCCCGGGGTACAATACCATTTTAGCGCCCCCTCCCATTCGAAAACCATATATATGTAAAATATACCATTTGGCGCCCCTTTGTGAGTAGCGCCAGGAGCATGATTTCCCCCCCCCCCTTTTTCCCACCCCTCGCCACACCTCTGATGGACTATTTTAGGGAACTGTGACTATCCCCCTCCGGGCTTCAAACCCATATATATATTAACATATTTTCTTACGATAACTCTGTCTGCATGCTCTAAAAATATATCACTTCCGTTTATTATGTGAGCATTGTATTTGTTTTAAGTTTATCTTTATTTTGGTGTATCCTCAACTGATTATTCTTGCTAACCTGCTTTACGACGATGTTTCGGACCATGTACCAACTATTCGTGAATCAGACTGCTAATCTATTAGGTCATTGCAACAGTTAATTACTGCCATTATTTATGGATAAAACTAACATCTATATAAGTATATTAGATAGGAATACTATAAGAGTGAAAGCCGTTCACATATGGTTCTCTGGACGAAGGCAATGCTATCTAGATAGTAAATTTTTTTTTTTTGGCTTTATATGTTATTTAGTCTCTATGTTTGAATAGAATTCTGGATATTTCTCATCTATTTCTGGATAATTGTTTTGGGGAAAAAGTTGACAACCCTGTTTGCGCGGCCAAGATTAGCTCTTACCATGTCTGGCCACATCTTATCTTCACTGGACCATACAGATGTGTACAGTGACATATTTCAAGTGAAACTATTCCTCAATGTTTTATCCAAACCGAGTTAGTTCCCTTTAGTCATGAAATTTTTTCGCTATTTTACATCATTACTTTATTACAAAGAAAACTAAACATAAGTTTAGGTCAAAGTTGAACAAATTTGTATTGTGCAGTAGGACTATTGGTCAGCCTGACATTTATATTCCCTTGTACTAAAGAGTGCTAAGTTTTAAAAGCAAAGGTGCACTGATACATTTCTCCCTCTCTCTCTCTCTTTCTCTCTGTCTCTCTCTCACACATTCTGTCTCTCTCTCTCTCCGTTTACTTGTCTTTCTGTTCCAGTCCTATGACCATTTTGTCACGGGGTCAACATGGCAATGCCAGTTAATTATCAAATAAATCACGCCGATCCCCATTTCACAGTGACAAATTGTCGTAAAGGTCACGTGACTTAATGGCCAGACTGCCAGAAAGTTGTTTTTTATAAATATACTGTAGGACCTAGTGTATGACATTGTTCAATTGTGGAGCATTACACTACAGTTACGCCATATGTCTGTTTCATCAAAACAGATTTTTTTCAACACTCAAATGTAAGACTGACGCATACATTAAGTGATTCAGATGTAAGACTAACGCATGCATTAACTGATTCAGATGTAGGACTGACGCATGCATTAACTGATTCGGATTTAAGACTGACGCATGCATTAAATGATTCAGATGTAAGACTGACGCATGCATCAACAGATATGAATTATATTGAGTTTCCGTAACGTACACTTTTTCAGTTAGTATTTGAGGTTTAAGTAATCTAGGAATCTTTTTTACGGAAACGTATTTTATAAGCATGGTTATTTCCTACTCAAATAATTAATTTGTGTATTTCACACACAAATATTTTGTAAATGTTTTTACGATATTTATTTCAATCCTATTTAGCTTAGATATCTTTTTATCATTATCAAATATATTAGTCTACAGTGATCAAATCTTACATAGTGATTAAATCTTACATAGTGATTGAATCTTACATAGTGATTAAATCTTACATAGTGATTAAATCTTACATAGTGATCAAATCTTATAGTGCGATTAAATCTTACATTGTGGTCAAATCTTATAGTGTGATTAAATCTTACATTGTCGTCAAATCTTACATAGTGATTAAATCACAGGCTATAGCTGCCCTATGTTCTGTAACATTTCTACATCCATTCAACATCTGACACGTTGAGTGCACTGTCTTATAGAAAGAGATGGATTCAGAAAAAAATATATATTCACCACGTTTTATGAAAAAAATGTCCAATGTTTTTTAATCACTGTCCGATACCCTTCAAGGGAGTGTGATTTTTCTTGTTGAAAGCAAATATTTGTTCTATGTTGTAATACAAAATGTTCCAAGATCATCTTTTGATTATATTTGTATAGGTCGTGCTGCCCGATGGCCCAAATTAGAGTTGAAAATAATAAAGAGACATTAGAGAGGTGGGCTAACCTCAATCTAAGACATGTTTCTTAGACAATAGAGTGGTGGGCTTACCTCAATCTAAGACATGTTTCTTAGACAATAGAGAGGGTGTGGTGGGCTAACCTCAATCTAAGACATGTTTCTTAGACAATAGAGTGGTGGGCTAACCTCAACCTAAGACATGTTTCTTCGAAATTAGCGCATTTTATTTTGATACAAATGTTTGCAACTGATACAGAGATGAACAAAGCTTATTCACAGTCAAATTCATCCTTGTCTATAACTCACAAAGCACACTATCTAATACATCTATGGCTTATACATCATTCAAAGAGATTAGGATTAACCAACAAGCCAATTTTGTTTATAACTCTCAAAGTGCAATATTGAATATATTTATGGCATATCATCAAAACAGCATCGGGTTTACCAATCTTTTTCTACGCATCAGTGAGAGAATTAGACCAAGCGTGGGCGCCTGAATTTCTTTCAATCAAAAAAGAATGTCAACATTAATATTCAGTTCAAGCATCCAATCAGGTCCTCAGCTTGTATCTGGGCTCAGCCTGTATTGATCTCATCCCAAACTTTTCTTAAGTCTCCTTTCATCCCCGTGAGAAAATAATTTTATACAACAAAGGATGAAAAAAAAAACTCAGATGTCCGAGACTCATGCCAGAATGTCAGGTGACATTTCAATGTCATCATCGCCAACACTAAGTCATTTGATGACAAATGTCGTTATAAAACATTCGCAGAAAAATGTCATATTCGGTGCGACTCGCTGAAAACACAGAGCCACGACTGCATGAATGTAAATAAAGTTTCTGTGAAAGAGTGGACAGCATTCCATCAAATGTACAGAGAATAGAGAGACAGACAAAATAAAGGAATAGGCACACTGACATATATATACGTCATCATTAACCTACATCAGATTCACTTCTCAGTGCCCTGCACACACACACACACACACAGCGACCTGCTAAATTTACATTTCTTCTGTTTCTTCCAAAAAATAAAAATGTCTTATCCTTTCTTTTACTTTCTGTCGATCATCTCATCAATTTTGTTGTATTCATTTCCCTCACCTCCCTGTATCGATTGTTGTGATTTTATTTTTAAACATTCCTCGGCTTATAATTGTTATTTTTCCCCTTGAATACTTGTATATATACTACGTTACTTTCCGCTTATAGTCACACAGCGTCTACTGAATGTAAACTATCCATTTCTATAATCTTTACAGAGAAATGTTGTTTGTTTTGTTTTTTGGTTTTTTTAATGCGGCAGCGATAATCTTATTATCAACAAAAACAGAAGAGTTCTACACAGCGTTAATCTTATTATCAACAAAAATAGAAGAGTTCTACACAGCGATAATCTTATTATCAACAAAAGCAGAAGAGTTCTACACAGCGATAATCTTATTGTCAACAAAAACAGAAGAGTTCTACACAGAGATAATCTTATTATCAACTAAAACAGAAGAGTTCTACACAGAGATAATCTTATTATCAACTAAAACAGAAGAGTTCTACACAGAGATAATCTTATTATGAACAAAAACAGAAGAGTTCTACACAGAGATAATCTTATTATCAACAAAAACAGAAGAGTTCTACACAGAGATAATCTTATTATCAACAAAAACAGAAGAGTTTTACACAGAGATAATCTTATTATCAACTAAAACAGAAGAGTTCTACACAGAGATAATCTTATTATCAACAAAAACAGAAGAGTTCTACACAGTAGGCGTCACTTAGCTCAATGACTTTCTTCAACAAACAAACTAAAATCTTCCTATCAACGCCATTTTGTTTCTTCTAGTTCTACCAGCAACTTTCACAGTCCACAACAATAAGTTCAAGTTTCACTGAGATTTTTTACAGTATACACATATACATAACTACATATCTACATATCTACATATATACATATAAACAATATACATTACTACTTATCTACATATATACATAACTACATTTCCACATATAGGCCTATACATCTATACAATATACATTTCTACATATATTTTTATATACAACTAGTTATCAAAGGCCCGGTACCCGGACCGGCGAGTAGGCACACAGTTGGAGTTGAAAATGGTGATATATATATTAGCTCGTTAACAATCAGTCTATATACTTGCAGTGGCCCCAAGGACATGAACAGATTATTGTAGCCAAAATACATTTGAGAATAGGGACACCTAATAATACATCAAATAAAGTTCATATGTTAAATAGTTCCTCCCAAAGAAAATAATCCTCACTATGGGTAAACATAAACAACAACTCTTAAAATCATATTCCTTCATAATATTTTAATGGACTCCTTTTCAAACAGTTATTCATTTAATGTTTTATGATGTTCAACATGGCGTATTTTAAAAAAAAAGAGAGACGTGAGTAAGTGCTTGTGTTAAGCAAAACGCTACATGTTTAACAGGTGGTTTATTTACTGTTATACACATCGTAGCATTGTACAATCAACTAAGAAAAATTGCCGAACAGGCAGTGCAGAACCTAGGGATTTAGGGGCCCGGTGGCTTGGCTTCTTTGGGGGCTGCCCCTGAATTTTGACATGGGATAATTTTTTGACGCTTCTCAAGCTTGGTCCCGAGAAGAGGCCGCAGACGCAGAAAACATTAGGCCTCTTAAAAAAGAAAGACATATCAAAGCTTTCAACATTATAGTTCTGTGAAGCCAATGCCGAACCAAGGGATTTTAGGCATCTTCGGCAGCCGCTACATTTTGACATGAGATATTGTACTTAATATTTAGTTTAAAAAATATTTTGGGGTCCCTCCTCAAACTGGGCCACCTCCATACACCCTCTGTGTGAAGCCCCCATCATAAATGGGTTAGTTTGCATTGTAAACGTTGTGTACGGCGCTACTCAATCTCAACCCTTATTCAATTCATTCATGTGTCGTAATAGTCAAAAAATTAAAAAAAAAGTGACGTATTTTAGGTTAGTAATAAAGGGAAATAGTTGTACATTAGAAATAGACATATTTTAGAAATAATAACAATTTAAACAATATAAATATTACATTATATTGAGGTAACCATAATTATGGTTTAAAATTTAAATTGTGGAACATAACACAGAATATTAATTGAACGATTTCTGTAAATATTTCTTTTATGTTAGCTTCTCATTTAATAACAAATTGAACACCATAAATTTATTACGATACTGTGAGATATACATAGACCTATGAAACGACGATTCGCTTTATTATGTTTCGGAGAGTATCACGGAATATTTTGGCATGTTTTGTGATCTCTCCTTCCTGGTCTGAGAGACATACCATGATCCACGGGGGATGGATCATAGGGGTTCTCTAGTCAGGAAAAATAACCCATTACTTGCGAGGGTGGTGGTACTGTGGTCAATGAGGACTATCCGATACCGCAGTATTCACAGCTGGCGGAGGTGACTGATGTGGTCGGCACACAACACCCTTCCACTCCGTCCCACTCAAGCACACCTGCGCAGCCTGCCATTTCGGGCTGAGGGTACAGGCACACTGCACCCTCCCCTCTGTCCGAGTGGCAGGAAAAACCCCTTGCCTTGCCATTCTGGCCGATCGGCAGTACACACACCCTGCTGGTCTGGCAAGGATTAAAACCCATCTTTCTGCCGTCCTTGCAGATGATAGCGGGTACACTCACCCCGCCGCTCTGTAGGCATGGCAGACGTGCATCAGCGCCGCCAACAGTGCTGGTGTGGTAGGCGCACTACACCCTACCATGCTGGCAATGGCGGCGTTAAAAAAAGAAAAAAATATATATTTTGGCATGTTTTGTGATCTCTCCTTCCTGGTCTGAGAGACATACCATGATCCACGGAAGGTGGATCATAGGGGTTCTCTAGTCAGGAAAAAAAAAACATTATTTGCGAGGGTGGAGGTACTGTGGTCAATGAGGACTATCCGAGACCGCAGTATTCACAGCTGGCGGAGATGACGGATGTGGTCGGCACACAACACCCTTCCTCTCCGTCCCACTCAAGCACACCTGCGCAGCCTGCCATTTCGGGCTGAGGGTACAGGCACACTACACCATCCCCTCTGTCCGAGTGGCAGGAAAAACCCCGTTCCTTGCCATTCTGGCCGATCGGCAGTACACACACCCTGCTGGTCTGGCAAGTTTGGGCAAGGATTAAAACCCATCTTTCTGCCGTCCCTGCAGATGATAGCGGGTACACTCACCCCACCGCTCTGTAGGGATGGCAGACGTGCATCAGCGCCGCCAACAGTGCTGATGTGGTAGGCAAACTACACCCTACCATGCTGGCAATGGCGGCGTTAAAAAAAAATTTCTTTAAAAAAAAAAAAAAAAAAAGAATATTTTGGCATGATTTTGTGTTACCTCTCCTAAGATCGTTTTATTGATCTTTGTTAAAGATTGAGGCGGTCGAAAACAGTAATACATTGTGATTGCCATATGGCATTCACGATCTTACCTGCGGTATGTTAGTGTGCGGTGTTTTGTCGCCTCGGCACTAAACATATGGCTGGTCCAATGTCCTTTCTGGCAGCCATGTTGAGACAATTCTTACTCGGCTGGCCAGTTGGTAGCCGGATCATGCATGTTAAGAAG
This sequence comes from Bulinus truncatus, assembly GCA_021962125.1. Taxonomy (NCBI): domain Eukaryota; kingdom Metazoa; phylum Mollusca; class Gastropoda; family Planorbidae; genus Bulinus; species Bulinus truncatus. The sequence goes on from JAGDYQ010000019.1 coordinate 5,486,458, forward strand.
AAAACAGTAAATGTTTCTGCCATCTTTGAATTGTTTATGCCGCCATGTTGGATGACAGACGGAAGTCGCGATGACAGACGGAAGTAGCGATGACAGACGGAAGTCACGATGACAGGCGGAAGTAGCGATGACAGACACCGGAACATATGATGTAAAATTTGTATTATAGACTAGTTATCAAAGGCCCGGTACCCGGACCGGCGAGTAGACACACAGTTGGAGTTGAAAATGGTGATATATATTTTAGCGCGTTAACAATCAGTCTATATACTTGCAGTGGCCCAAGGGACATGAACAGAATATTGTAGCCAAAATACATTTGAGAATAGGGACACCTAATAATACATCAAAAAAAGTTCATATGTTAAATAGTTCCTCCCAAAGAAAACAATCCTCATTTTGGGTAAACATAAACAATAACTCTTAAAATAATATTCCTTCATAATAATTTAATGGACTCCTTTCCAAACAGTTATTCATTTAATGTTTTATGATGTTCAACATGGCGTGTTAAAAAAAAAGAGAGACATAAGTGAGTGCTTGTGTTAAGCAAAACGCTATATGTTTATCAGGTGGTTTATTTACTGTTATACACATTGTAGCATAGTACAATTAACTAAGAAAAATTGCCGACCCTGCTGTGCAGAACCTAGGGATTTAGGGGCCCGGTGGGCTTGGCCTATTTGGGTGGCTGCCCCTGCATTTTGACATGAGATAATTTTTTGACGCTTCTCAAGCTTGGTCCCAAGAAGAAAGAATGAAAGAATCGTTGTGCAGCTTTTAGCTGACCTTCAATTAAAAATATAGTATTCCATCAATGCAGTTGAGGCCGTAGACGCAGAAAACATTAGGCCTCTTAAAAAAGAAAGACATATCAAAGCTTTCAACATTATATTTTAGGCATCTTTAGGAGCCACTACATTTTGACATGAGATAATGTACTTAATATTTAGTTTAAAAAATGTTTTGGGCGGCCTCCTCAAACTGGGCCCCCTCCATACACCCTCTGAGTGAAGCCCCCATCATAAATGGGTTAGTTTGCATTGTAAACGTTGTGTACGGCGCTACTCAATCTCAACCCTTATTCAATTCATTCATGTGACGTAATAGTAAAAAAAATGAAAAAGAAATTTGACGTATTTTAGATTAGTAATAAAGGGAAATAATTGTAAATTAGAAATAGACATATTTTAGAAATAATAACAATTTAAACAATATAAATATTACATTATATTGAGGTATCCATAATTATGGTTTAAAATTTAAATTGTGGAACATAACACAGAATATTAATTGAACGATTTATGTAAATATTTCTTTTATGATAGCTTCTCATTTAATAACAAATTGAACACCATAAATTTATTACGATACTGCGAGATATGCATAGACCTATGGAACGACGATTCGCTTTAGAATTTGTGTCGGAGAGTATCACAGAATATTTTGGCATGATTTTGTGTTACCTCTCAGAAGATCGCTTTATTGATCTTTGTTAAAGATTGAGGCGGTCGAAAACAGTAATACATTGTGATTGCCATATGGCATTCACGATCTTACCTGCCGTATGTTAGTGTGCGGTGTATTGTCACCTCGGCACTAAACATATGGCTGGTCCAATGTCATTTCTGGCAGCCATGTAGGAGACAATTCTTACTCGGCTGGCCAGTTGGTAGCCGGATCATGCATGTTAAGAAGAAAACAGTAAATGTTTCTGCCATCTTTGAATTGTTTGTGCCGCTATCTTGGATGAATTGTTTATGCCGCCATGTTGGATGACAGACGGAAGTTGCGATGACAGACGGAAGTAGCGATGGCAGACGGAAACCGGAACATATGATGTAAAATTTGTATTATTGATATACATTTCTACATTTATTCAATATATACAAATCTACGTATATTATGTCATATTCAATGCTTCCTACATACATTGATTTTGACGTTTTGATGTGGTCATATTTTTTTCATCCACTTTTGAATGTGGCTATTTATCTTGTTGACGTTTGAGCACGTCAGTAGAACAACAACAAATAAATTCATGTCTGTTTTATTCCTTGTTGTCATTTTTTATTTACCAGCTGCTGTCTTGTATACTTCCTCCAGGAAGTAATCAACTGGAAGTCAATAGAAATACTTCTCCCATCACGTGATATAGTATCGCGTGACTAAAGGATGTATTGACACAAACAGCTGGTGATGGAGTTACAGTAGACATGCAATAGACATCAGATACTATCAGTAGATATGGGAGTAAACCATATTACTATGTTACTATATATTACTAAAGAAAATCCAAAAGTAATGAGATAAAGTACTTAATATTTAATGTAAAAAATGTGGGCCCCCCTCAAGCTGGGTCCCGGAGAGATAGAAACGTTTTGTAGCCTTTATCTGACCTTCAATTAAAAAAAAATATTCCATCAATCCAGTTGAGGCCGCAGATGCAGAAAACATCAGGCCTCTTAAAAAAGAAAGACATATCAAAGCTTTCAACATTATAGTTCTGTGAAGCCAATGCCGAACCAAGGGATTTGTGGCTTGGCCTCTTCGGGGGCCCTTGCATTTTGACATGAGATAATGTACTTAACATTTTATGAAAAAAAAGATTTTCGGGGGCCCCCTCAAGTTGGGGTCCGGGGAGACTTTCGAATTTAGACACCCCCCCTCCACCCACCCTAGGTACGCCTCCGTGTGAAACCCCTATCCAAAAGCAATCGGTATTACCATGGGTATTAAACTTCTTTTGATATTCATGTACTGGTTGTAGTGCCCGGCGTTGACCGGGAAATTTAAGTGTCACGTGACATCCCCTCCTAATCATTTTAACATTTTTGTTTTTTTATATTCAATTAATGTGTTTGTATGCCCTACTTGAAGTAACACATAACTGAATAAAAATTGGAAAAATAGAAATAATTCGTAAATTGCTCACAAATACTGTTTAATTCACAGGTGCTTTAAAATTCCTGTATTACATTTCATATAACAATGTTCTACAAAGTCAGTAAATAGACAAATAAGTAACATTATATTAAGGCGTACACAATTTAATGTAAAGAAAAACGTTTATTGAACAATATAATTATAAGAGTTCAAATATTGTTTCTATGTATCCCTATTAGTTTTAAAACGAAAGTACCAAATATCGTATATAAATACGGTCAGCTAAGAATTATTAAATGTAATATCATTACATTGATAGTAAAAGTAGTAAAGTTCCCTTAAGCCCCTAAGGGCTCATCGGGGCGGATGAAGTTTAGAATTCATGTTTCAGTAACCTCGGCATATAAAGAGATGAAGCCTTCACTCCCCCAACGTAAAGTCTGGTATCCATTTAAAGCTGGGTGGGCTTGGGGGACTTACACCAGGACCTGAAAAAATCCAAACACTCAGGTTCGAACCCAGGACTCTCTGGTCGACAGTCGAGCGCATGACATTCCGTCCACCTATTACATTGACAGTACTATTCTACAACTACAAAGTAAGGTTAACAATGATTAATAAGCTAAAAAAAAAAAAGAAAGATATAAAAAAGAAAAACAAAATAATAATATATTTCGTTCGGATTAAACCTACATGTCTAACTCTCTATGTCTCGTTATCTAACAGAAGTAAAAATGAACCTGAAATCACTTATCGGTTTGTCTGACACTTTCTATTTCTCGTATCAAAGATTTCTCCTGATATTTCCCTCGATAGAATGGTGGATGTTTTCAGAATTGGTCGGTGTAGCAGCGAGAAAATATTTAAACATTCATTTTTACCACACACACACAATGTTTTTCTTCTGTGAATATCAAGCATAATAAAAATCAAGTAGTCCTCGATTAAAACTTTTTTTTTTAGCTCCAATAGTTATACTGGTTGACTCGACTAGTTCACATACCAAATCATATATCTGAGCCATGCTGATCAGCCTTTAAATAGCTGCTTGCTGATGTTGGCTCATGAGATTGACACAACATCGATTACAGTATAGCTCATTACACCACCTAATATCATTGGTGGTGTCTTGATGGCTCGTGTGACCGCTAATACCATTGGTGGTGTCTTGATGGCTCATGTGACCGCTAATACCAATGGTGGTGTCTTGATGGCTCATGTGACCGCTAATACCATTGGTGGTGTCTTGATGGCTCATGTGACCGCTAATACCATTGGTGGTGTCTTGATGGCTCATGCGACCGCTAATACCATTGGTGGTATCTTGATGACTCATGTGACCGCTAATACCATTGGTGGTGTCATGGTGGTTGTTGGAGCCGCTAATACCATCGGTGGTGTCTTGATGACTCATGTGACCGCTAATACCATTGGTGGTGTCATGGTGGTTGCTGGAGCCGCTAATACCATCGGTGGTGTCTTGATGGCTCATGTGACCGCTAATACCATTGGTGGTGTCATGGTGGTTGCTGGAGCCGCTAATACCATCGGTGGTGTCTTGATGAATCATGGGACCGCTAATACCATTGGTGGTGTCATGGTGGTTGCTGGAGCCGCTAATACCATCGGTGGTGTCTTGATGACTCATGGGACCGCTAATACCATTGGTGGTGTCATGGTGGTTGCTGGAGCCGCTAATACCATCGGTGGTGTCTTGATGACTCATGGGACCGCTAATACCATTGGTGGTGTCATGGTGGTTGCTGGAGCCGCTAATACCATCGGTGGTGTCTTGATGACTCATGGGACCGCTAATTGTTGTACAACGCATGTTAGACTTGTGAATGAAATATGGAGGGTTGTACTATATTATAAGAGACTTTAATAAGATATCAATGATGTAATATGCAACATGAATCATCACGACATCACAAACAATATCAATTTACACTTAACATAAATGATGTGTAATTGACGATTTAGAATACCTGGTATAAAATGAAAATCGATACAAACTACATTCGCATTTTTATGTAAATAATATTGTCATTTAAACAAAATGTAAAGCCTAAATGGGTAAATTCATGGCAAATATGAACAACCAATAAAAACAGCATGGGAGCAGTTGAAATAAAATCAAGTTCCACTGAATAAAAGTCTTCAAAATAAACCCAAACAATATTTGCCAAAATAAAAAGGTGTCATTTATCAATAACATTATGTTTAAACAAGGTCATTTATGGTGATTGATATTAAAGTAATATTTCCCAACATCAAATGATCAAGTTCATTGATTAGGCTCAGAATCATTCATCAATGTAAACAAATAATGTGACAGTAGAGAGAAATTGAATGATTTGAGAATGCTCAGAAGGTATGTGTATTAAGTCACAAATATTTCTCTTGAAAAACATGTTTTTTTCTGGTTGTAAATTTTTTTTAGTTATTTCTAAGAAGAGGCAGTTTTTAACTACTTTGAATTTAAATTATTTTATGCAGTATGGCCAAATTGTTTGTGAAATTACTTCGTAGAAAAACTAAATGAGATCATTTGACACCAAATGGAGAGGTGACGTTGGTCGTGCGGTAAAGCAATCAACTGTAGACCTGAGGGTCCCCGGCTCTCTCTCCGGTGAGAACCAATGAAATTAATCTTCTTCTTCTTCCTTTGGCTCTACAGCCCTATTGGGGCCCTGGTCTGCCAGATGGAATTCATCTTCTTCTTCTTCCTTTGGCTCTACAGCCCAATTGGGGCCCTGATCTGCCAGATGGAATTCATTTTCTTCCTTTGGCTCTACAGTCCCATTGGGCCCCTTGTCTGCCAGATGGAATTCATCTTCTTCTTCTTCCTTTGGCTCTACAGCCCAATTTTGACCCTGGTCTGCCAGATGGAATTCATCTCCTTCTTGTTCCTTTGGCTCTACAGTCCCATTGGGCCCCTTGTCTGCCAAATGGAATTCATCTTCTTCTTCTTCCTTTGGCTCTACAGCCCAATTGGGGCCCTGGTCTGCCAGATGGAATTCATCTTCTTCTTCTTCCTTTGGCTCTACAGTCCCATTGGGCCCCTCGTCTGCCAGATGGAATTAATCAGGTCATGGTAAACGTTCCCTCCATGTCTCCGGTGACGCCTCCATGGTCACTGCACTATCTGCTATGGTGGTGATGAAAGAAGTGCAATATAAACACATTCCCGTAATGACTTATACGATCTAAGAGATAAACATTTCATTCTTACAGGAACACTCAAGGTCCTTCTAAAATTTTACAGTTTTGTGTGCTACAGAAAATATAGGCTCGGCAACTTTGGAAAGAAATCTTAAAAATTGTCATTTCTGTACATAACAATGTATACGTCTGGCAAGCTTAACTTTGAAATCTGTGTTTAATCTGTTATGATGTTATGCGCACTTAAGATGAGAGTTTGCGCAAATCTAAGAGGGAACACTGACTGGCACTTTCCCGATGGCTGAAATTTCGTTAGTCCGGTACACAGAACTGACCATTGTTCCATTATTATTGGCTCTGAGAATTACGTTTTATGAGAATTGTATGTGAATTGAATATTTAGATTATTTATATATTTGTCCTGAAAATATTTCCTCGTAGAAAAGTAGTGAACAAGACAGATAACCCAATTGTAGAAAAAATAAGGATTGTGGTCCCTGAAGTCTGACATGTGTTGTCCAACAACTGTTCTTGTCTGACTTTCTCTGAAATAAATAACTGACAATCCAATCTGTTTAGATCATAAGATAGCGGCCTCTGTGTGATGAATATTTTAGTTAGGTAATAGTTTTGTCTTAATTTGTTGGTCTGGTCGAATCAGTCCCCTGGTCTGTACAGATGAGCCTACGATATAATCATGTATTTTAAGAGAGTAGCTTCTTCAGCACTTATAGCCCATGTTGTCTGGCAGTTTGTATAGGGCAGTGACTAAAAAACCACCCGAAATTCAGATTTACGTCATTATTTAACCAGGCCCGTAGCGTGCGGGAGGGGGGAAGGGGGGACCGGTCCCCCCTGCGTTTTGCCTGGCCTCCCTGCTTATTTGTTCTACTTAGTAAAATGTATTACCTGCCCCCCCCCGCTATTGCCTGACCCCTGCTGTAGAATGCCTGGCCCCTCCTGTAGAATTTTCACGCTACTGGGCTGTATTTAACCCTATATCCTTCATATTTAGTCTGTATCTGCGCTATAAATAGCTGCCATTTTCAAAATTCATTTATTTTTAGTTTATATATATATATATATATATATATATATATATATATATATATATATATATATATATATATATATATATATATTTAATAATTGATTTCTCCTTCCAAGTATGTTAAGACATTCAGTGAAGATATGTATGAGGAACAGTGTGGGTTTCTACTTTCATAATGCCTGAGCTCTTCAACCTGGTCTTTTATACTTTACTCTCACATTCTTATTCCACTACGTCATATATTATATAACGTTTTATAATCATGATCTTTATATAAAATTATTTATTTCACCTTCTGTTAACTGTTCTACTGTTAATAAACCGCTTGATGTATATCTTCATTCATATTGTTCCTTCTATTTATATTTTGATCCAGTCGTTATATTTATATATCCGTGTATATAGTTCACTCTATTTATATTTTGATCCAGTCGTTATATTTATAGTTCACTCCATTTATAAATAGACACAGTAGTACAATTTTTAGATTTATTCATACTAACAGTCTGCCCTCCTTTCAACAAATCCAGGCATCAAAGAGGCGAGATGGAGGCAAATTCTAAATACACAGTCAGATTACATGCATAAATTATTTCATCTCTGGGTCTCTGCTCAGATCCGTCATTTTCCTAGGCGGGTGGAAACACGGAATTCTTAATCTCCGAGTCACAAGAATGGACATGGGGGGGGGGGGGGGGTAGGGTCGTCTACCAGTGTCTATATGTAAATGACCTCTGATATTTTGTCAAGGCTTACGTTTTACCTATTGCTGATGAGTGCGGAACCTGGTCTTGACGTAAGGTATCTGGAACAATTGAAATGGACTCTTTAGTAATTAGTGCACTTTAGTTCAATATGGTCAGCACTACATATATAAGTGGACCTGAATGTACCTGATTCGTTCTTCGGTGAGGACTAAAAGATAATTCTGGTCACGGCTAAAGTCCCCGTAGTTCACTATCGGTTTTGGTTGGGATTGCAAGAAGGGCAGCATAAAACAGTCTCATTAATGGGTTTTAATAAAATAAAGCGTTGTTGCAGCATGGAGAGTGATTAATAAAGAGTGTAAAAGAGCTTTTTAGGTGATAGAGGATGGCATCCAAGCTTTATTTACCGGGTGACGAAAAATGGATTCTATTCTTTTTTTTAATGCATTTTCTACTTTTTAGTAGTTCGATTGAAGCCGCGTCATCCTGTATTGTAACGTTGGCTATGATTGGTTGATACAGTGGAGACAGAGTGCCTTCCCCCCCCCCCCAAACATTAGCATATAAAATACTTGTTTGTGGAAGATCCTAGGATTGAAAAGAGAAATCAAAATGAGCTCACAGTTTATAATTGCGAGGCTCTGTCTGGGTTCTTTGAAAATATAATTCTAATACGGGCTCGATAGAACGAAATTTGACGTGCCTAATTATTGAATATTGTATTTCCAACAGAAGCAAGTAAGTCTGCAAAATTTCAAAGAAATATTTCAAAGATGGGAAGTGGGTCAAGTATTGATTACAAAATTCTATACACACACACACACACACACACACACATATATATATATATATATATATATATATATATATATATATATATATATATATACAGGCCTGGACCATTTGGCAAACAAGGCATGTAGCTAGGGAATCGCGAAACATTGCAAAGAAGATGCAAGAATTAGAATTTGCTGACATGCTTGTCTTATGGGAAAAAGTGTTCCAACATTTTCACAAGTCAGTAATGATATATAAAACGAGCACATGAACTTGAAAACGTGTACTGATTTGTATTCTTTACAAGCAGATCACTTGCATGAATCATGAATTTGAAAGATTTGAAGAAGCTGCAAAAGAAAAAACACCAGACCCGTAATCGTAAACGAAAGACAGTGATCATTGATGGTGATGCCCCTGAGGTATCTCTGAATGACAGTGATCATTGATGGTGATGCCCCTGAGGTATCTCTGAATGACAGTGATCATTGATGGTGATGCCCCTGAGGTATCTCTGAATGCCAGTGGTCATTGACGGTAATGCCCCTGAGGTATCTCTGAATGCCAGTGGTCATTGATGGTAATGCCCCTGAGGTATCTCTGAATGCCAGAGATGAATTTCGTATATCTGCTTTCTACGCCATTGTTTACAAATTTGAGACAGAGATTAGTAGACGAGGACAAGTGTATAATGATTTAACAGTTCGATTTTCTTGTTTGATCGATATATAACAAACATCTCAGTGTTCGTGAAGGACTAATAAATGATTATCCTGAAGATCTGAACAATAATGTATACACTAAACTACAACAGTTCCACCCATAAATTCGCCACAAGTTTCGTGCATCAAAATTTGAAAACAACACGTCCAGTCATGCAGAATTGTACAAAAAGTAATAGTAGGAGACAATATCGAGTTTGCTTTTCCAAATGTAGAAATCCCCTTGCGTATATTTTTAACATTAATGGTGACGAACTGTTCAATTGAGCGCTCTTTTTTCACAGTTAAAATGTACAAATGTACAAAAAAATCCAAGTAGATGGACAATGAAACTAGAAAGGTTTGATTCCTTATCTCTGCTGATGATTGAGTATTTTTGTCTATTATTATTGCAAAATTAATTAACTATTAAATTTAATACAGAAATAACGTATTGTAGATTTTATATATGTGATAGTAATACAAACATATGTGTTAACAACTGTTTTTCTTTGTTAGCAGCCCCTCCCCCCGCCCTGCTTATTTGTTCTACTTAGTCAAATGCATTACCTGCCCCCCCCCCCTGCTATTGCCTGGCCCCTGCTGTAGAATGTCTGACCCCTGCTGTAGAATTTTCACGCTACGGGCTGGGGTACATTCTCTGGTCACTCTATCAGAGGTTAGCGGATCTTGAAATTTAGCGTCCGCGTCCGTCCGAGGATTTCTATCAATGATCCGCGTCCGCGTCCGCAGAATCTTACAACATTGGTTTCCAGTCAGTCCGCGCGTCCGCATTGCTGAAATTTAGCTGTTTAAATGACTTGAAATTTTTTATGGTAACGCTAAGGAAGATCCGCGTCAGTCCGCGAGTCCGCAACTTAACCATACGAAGCGTCCGCTGTCAGTCCGCGGATTCGGAAAAGTCTGCGGATCTGCGTCCGCAAGCGGACGCTTCCGATGGCCGCTCATCTCTGCACTCTATCGTTGTCACTATTGCTGCCTATCCAAGTGACCGTCTGGGTTCGCTACCACATTTGATTCACCGCTGATGACATAGGTGCAACATCTCTTGTCTTGTCTCAATCTGTATGAATCACATGTCTTGTTACGTATAAATCTTATGTTTTGTTAGGTTAAAATATCATGACTTGTTGTGAATAAATCCCATGTCTTGCTGTGTATACATCTCAAGTCTTGGGGGGGGGGGGATAAACCCCATGAATTGTTGTGTTTAAATCTCATATCTTCTTATTATAAATCCCACGTCTTTTGATGTAAAAATCCCATGTCTTTTTACGTACAAATCTCATGTCTTGATGTGAATAAATCCCTGTGTATACATCTCATGTCTTGTACACAAATCTCAGATCTTGTAGTGCAATGACAATACTGATGAAGATCGACTGATATACAGTTTCTGGGAGAAAGAGATCGTTCGAACAGACACCACGGGATATTGATGGCGAATCGATATTCTCCGTTTGAAATATATCAGACAATTTTAATGACCTAAGCACGTGCTCAACTTATACATACATAAAATAGTTACATTCCTTCAATTGATTGTACATCATTCACTTACAATTCCTCAGTGTTTGTACATCATTCACTTACATTTCCTCAGTGTTTGTACATCATTCACTTACATTTCCTCAGTGTTTGTACATCATTCACTTACATTTCCTCAGTGTTTGTACATCATTCACTTACATTTCCTCAGTGTTTGTACATCATTCACTTACATTTCCTCAGTGTATGTACATCATTCACTTACATTTCCTCAGTGTTTGTACATCATTCACTTACATTCCCTCAGTGTTTGTACATCATTTACTTAACTTCCTTCAAGTGTTTGTAGCATCACTAATATTCCCTCAAGTGTGTGTACTAGGGTGGGGCAAACTGCTGTTGTCTCTGTCACACAATTATAAATAGATGCTCCCTCATCTAGTGATCAATTTAAAAATTATTTTGATGTCTAGAGGTCTCAACTTTGAAAAATACAGCTCTTATAGTACATTTTATGAATATTAACCCCTAAAGCGCCAACTAATATTAACGAAATGCATCTAGAATAGTTATCATATTTATGTTTGGTATAATTGTACAGCTAAATGATAATTGTTTACATTACTATTATATGTAAGCTTTTTGAATTTTTATTTTATTTTTACTATAAATATTTGTGGGTATTAAAATGTGCCGATTTTAGGCCCCCGTAAAAAATTTCCAATGACGGTAAAATTAATGAAAAAATATAAAAGACGAATGTTCACTTGTTATTATCTATTTAAAATTCGATCAAATTAAATAAACAAACTTTCCCGAAAAGAATCCATTAAAACTTAATTAAATTAAATCATTTATATCAAAGAAAAGATATGTCGGCCTATAAAAAAAATTCCCATCAAAATCACTACCACTCATTTTAAAAATGGAAATTTGTTCAGGAAACGATTCAGAAGATAACCGAAATAATGACAGCAATTATGTGCAAGATGAAGACACAGAAGAAAATAGTGACAAAGAAGCGCGTTCCAGCACTGTTCCACATAATAGTTGGCTGTATCCAGAGCTTTGCAAAGCTGTTGATAGGGCAAATGTCAGCAATCGTGATACTGTTTTGATTGTAAATGCCGTCTTGAAAGATCTTAGACTGTTGACACCTGAAAATGCTTTGCACCCCAGCAAGCTGCGCCGTCAAAAAGATGCTTTGAGGAAGAAGTCAGTTCAGGATCACAAAGAAGAAAGTGAAGGAATTATTTGTCTCGCTTTTTATGGCAAGATTGATGTCACTCTTAAGCAGACTGGGTCTACTCGTCGCAAAGTTAAAGAAGAGCACAACGTCTTAGTATCATTTCCTACCCGCAGCTATGTTGAACATGTTGTTCCAAAATCAGGAAAGTCCAAGGACATTTCCAGAGAAATTATGTCAGTGGTTACAAGCAGCAAGTCGGAACTAACTTTACAAGCAGTTGTTTGTGATGGAGCACCAATAAATACTGGTAAACATAATGGTGTAATCCGACAACTTGAACTTCAGCTACGAAGGCCACTTCAGTGGTTGGTTTGTTTACTGCATGCCAACGAATTGCCTTTAAGGAAGCTAATAGAAGTCGTTGATGGGAAGACCACTGGTCCAAAGACTTCAGAAGGACAGATAGCAAGCATGCTGGAGTTTGATCCCCAGCGGAAATCAATCATCGAATTTTCTCCAGTTTCAGGTTCTGTTGTTGAGGTTGAAGACGAGGTGATGAAAGATCTAAGTACAGATCAGCAGTATTTACTGAAAATGTGTCTGCTTATTCAAAGTGGTTGCAGCGCTGGTCAGAGTTACATCTCATACTTAGAGACTGCCCATCCTGGGACAATCAGTCATGCCAGATGGTTAACTAAAGCTAACCGAATACTCAGTCTGTATGCCTCCGAACAAAGTCCTTATGCCGACCTTCAACGAATTGTGAAATTCATACTGAATTTTTATGCTCCATCATGGTTTTGCATCAAATCTCATCCAAGCTGCCAGGATGGAGCCAAGAACTTCTTCATGACTTCACTGTACCAAAAACTTGACACAAATGATCAGGCTGTCGTGGCTCCATTGCTTCAAAACAACAGCTACTTTTGTCATACAGAAAATATCTTTTTGGCGACAAAGACGAAAACATTAGAAAATGTGCATACGAAAAAGTGTTGCTGGCTCGAAGTACTAACTCAAGTGGCACGTGTAAGATTCGTTGTTTTGACAAGAACAGAATTAAAATAAACTTTTCAGCTGAGTCGTACATTAGCATGGTTAACTGGGAAATGGTCGAATTTGATTCACCTCCACTGCTTCAGGACATCACTGCCGAAGATATTGCCAGTTAGGGCCAGGTGATTCTACCTCACTTTCCATGCCATTCGCAAGATGTTGAAAGAAACATCAAGGATGTCACAGCAGTTTGTGGCAAAGTATACGGACATGATAGACGCCATGCTGCTATTATTCAAAGGAAGAAATCAAGATCGGACGTGCCAACTTTCTGCACTAACTTCACATTTTAACTGTCGTACTGTTGCAAATAACTTTGTTTTTTTTATTTTACTAGAGATTGTTGTTGTTGAATATGTTGTGTTTGATTTTAAGAACCATTGACATTGTTAATAACTCACTCTGTTCAGCAGCGTTATATTTTCAGAACACATTTAATTGCGTTTTTTTAAAGACAGAGTTGCTAGAAAACGGTTATACAGAAAATAAAACTGTTTGTGTCTACGCTTTTACTTTCATATGGATCACTGACTTTGGTTTGTCTGAGACCTTAACTCCAAAATTTGTCAGTTTTTGCCCCACCCTAATGTGTACGTAATTCTTTTGCAGTCCCTTAAAAAAACCAAACAAAGGAATCGAGAAACAGTTGAGAGAAACAGCGATGGTAGACATTTCTCTATTTGTCTTCTAAGAAATATTTCTATTGTCTATTGAATGTGATTATTGTATTGAGAAATGTCTCTTTGTGTCTACTGTATGTGACCCCTGTATTAAGAAATGTCTATACACTACTGACTGTGATCCCTGTAATAAGAAATGTCTATATGTGTCTACTGTATGTGATCCCTGTAATAAGAAATGTTTCTGTGTGTCTACTGTATGTGATCCCTGTAATAAGAAATGTTTCTGTGTGTCTACTGTATGTGATCCCTGTAATAAGAAATGTTTCTGTGTGTCTACTGTATGTGATCCCTGTAATAAGAAATGTTTCTGTGTGTCTACTTCAGGCGATCAGTCAGAAGACCTAGACACACTACATGAAAGATACAGTCATTTCCTACCGACGTTTCTCCCTACACCCAGCAATATAACATACAACAAAGGGGAGGAAGCGGTGTTACAGTGTGCTATTGAAAACAGGGGAACAAGAACGGTAAGACAGACCTGTTATATAATTATAATGAAATTATATGTATTATATATTCAATTGCATTCCTCATGTTGGATGCATCATTCCTGTTTCCAACGACTGTATAATGGATACATATCATTTAAAGACACTAGCAGTAGATTATGTGCATCATAGAATTACATAGACACTAGCAATAGACTATGTGCATCATAGAATTACAAAGACACTAGCAATAGATTATGTGCATCATAGCATTACAAAGACACTAGCAACAGATTATGTGCATCATAGAATTACAATGACACTGGCAATAGATTTTGTTGCAATGTCTAAGATAATCAAGTCTGTAAAATGTTCTAAAACCTCAATTTTAAGATTCTCTATAAATTGGAAAGAAATATTTATGAAAAATCTGTCGCGCTGAAATAAATATATAAATAATATCAATATTGAAAATTAAATTGGTTTTATATCTAAATCTAGAAAGTATGATAAATAGCAACGTAAAGGTTCATAACTCATTGGTGTGCCGTGTTTAGTTGTTCCTGTTACGAAGATTTCTATACATACACATCATTTCATTTTTAGAGATCACACCATAGAATATATTGTATATCTATCTAATCTGTGGATCTCACCACAGTCTGTGAATCCCACCACAGAATATATTTTATATCTAATCTGTGGATCCCAGCACATAAAATAAATTATACAGAATGCGCAACATCAACTTAAATTTATATTTACAAAAGCCGCCATATTTGTGTGTATTATTCTATAGTGAATAAATATGTAGGTGTTGCACCATGAAAAAAGGAAAATAACACAAATGGCAGCATATTTTTAGTCAATGGTAGATGACTTTTTTAATACCAATGTACATTCTGTATGATATATTTTCTGTGAACCCCAGTATACTAATCGATTGAAACAGGAAGTTGATGTAATAATGCAGAAAATGTTGATATATACGGGGGAAAGCCTCCATTAATGGAGTGCGTCTATTGGAGACTAGCAGTTAATAGTTGAATATGATTAGTGCGTACTTCGGTTATATTAGAGCTCAGTGCTGCAGACACAGACAAAAACAAGAACATTCGAGTCTTGGATAATAAACTGGTAGACACTAATAGTGTAATAGGTCACGGAGCCATAATGGTGGCTCTAGAGTGCAACACTGGGCCACCTCAAGAGCAGAGACGTCTAAACAGGTGGCGCATCTAACACTTTAGTTTGTCAATCTCGATGGTGCATCTAACACTTTAGTTTGTCCAATCTCGATGGTGCATCTAACACTTTAGTTGGTCCAATCTCGGTGGTGCATCTAACACTTTAGTTTGTCCAAACTCGGTGGTGCATCTAACACTTTAGTTTGTCCAAACTCGATGGTGCATCTAACACTTTAGTTTGTCCAAACTCGATGGTGCATCTAACACTTAAGTTGTCCAAACTCGGTGGTCCCACTGAATCCAGTGGTGTATTGGGAGGGGAACGCGGTGGAACGACGTTCCCTTACCTTTTTTCAGAACCGGAACGCGTTCCAGTACTTTTTCACCCTTGGAATTTCGGAATCCAATTTTCTACTTAAAAACCTGGTTGCGTTCTCATCGATCCGCTACTGACCAGGGGCAAATGATAAAAATGTGTGTGATACTGTTTGTGAGTTTTTGTAGTACACCTTAAGTGTACTAGATGAGTCACCAAAAGTGTACTACATAATAATAATATCTTTCTGATTTTCATCTTTTTTTTTTAATTTCTTTTTTTTTTTTTTGTGTGATCGTTAATATTTTGTAGAGTAAGAATAAGAAAAAATAGAAACTTATATGGAAAAAAATAGTTTGCTGAAAATATGACTTGTTTTTTTTTTTTTTGCTCCCATTATGCGTTCCCTTCTTATTTTACCAATACATCACTGACTGAATCCCATGATACTATTAAGATAAATCGGTTACCGAATGACTAATTATTTCATTCCCTTTTGCTACTACGGCTCTCAACCTTGTTTACGCGACTGTACCCCGAGGGGTGCGGAACTATGGCCTCGGGTACCCCTCACGCGTAAGTTCGACAATTAATGTACTCATTTTCATATTGGAATGTGCTTACTTTTCTAACGCGATACGTGGACACGTGTTTTGGTGATGGGTCACTACGTGGACACGTGTTTTGGTGATGAGCAAACTGGTGACCTTCTTTAAATTTTTGGTTGTTTAAAAAAAAAAACATTACATACGCTGCGTACCCCGGCATAACCCTGTACCCCATGGAGTACATTTACCACTGGTTGAGCATCACTGTTTTACTCAGTACATACACTGGCGGTGAATGTCGGTCGTTTTCATAGGGTTAGCTAAAAATAATTAAATACAAGATCACATTTAAATGTAGAGTTTGAAATGTTCCAAAACATTAAGTGAATAACAATATGTCTGAATGTTTTCTAGCATTCTGTTCCTACCCATACACCTCAATGTTCTCCAACATTTTGTGCCTACCCGTACTTCCCAAAGTTCCGTAACTTCCTTTGTCTATCTAAATATTCATCATGTCGGGTTGAGTTCTAACGGACATGTTCATTTAAGAGTTAAAGTCTGCTGAAGTCCCCACTTGTTTGATATTCGCACTTCGTGTCTGTTGAATAGCACATAAGGGAATAAAAATGGTGAGCACTTCCATCAAACATTAATAGACAGAGAGTTAATAGAGCTTTTTAATCTCAGAGGAGAGTGTTGGCAGAGTAAATAGATTCGTTCTACGTGGACGATGCACTGATTGCATCAAAGTCCAAATTGAGTTGTAAGCATTTATAGGCTGACATCATATTGAAACAAGTCAAATAGGCTGATTACAGTGTTAAATAGGCTGACTGCAGTGTCAAATAGGCTGACTACAGTGTCAAATAGGCTGACTGCAGTGTCAAATAGGCTGACTACAGTGTCAAATAGGCTGACTACAGTGTCAAAGAGGCTGACTGCAGTGTCAATTAGGCTGACTGCAGTGTCAATTAGGCTGACTGCAGTGTCAAATAGGCTGACTACAGTGTCAAATAGGCTGACTACAGTGCTAAACAGTTTGACCGGTGTCAAACAGGCTGACTGCAGATGTAGATGAGCCGCAGTATGTAATTTAACATGAACAATTTAGTGCTGACATAATGCACGTCGATCATGAAAGAGTTGTAAAGAAGACAGGCGAATGTACTATTAATCTCAATACCCATGGAGTGCTCTTCCTTGCCTAAGGCAATGTATAAAACGCATTCTCGCGCTGCCATACTTAATAAGATATGTGTTTCTTGTCTTTTCCCAGTCCGTATATTGATCGAATATTTTCTATATTTAGTTTTTGTTTCACCAGTTTACTCGACTATTTACAAAGTAATAACAAACACTGAGACATTAATCTTAAAATCCATCTTTTTTTCCCACAAGTAAATTTCAACGCCGTACCAAACATTGAAAAAATAATCCAGTTTTTAATGCCTGTCTATGCCTTCAAACTCAATATTTATTATATGAAACTGGCAAAACTATTGGCTGATCGAGTGTTTATGTGTATGCGTGTACGTCTAGAGGTGAATGTCTTGGTCATCCAATGGTGACATTTTATCTAGTGTCCCTTAGTCCCAACATGAACCAATTAACCACTGCTGGGATATATCTATGTAACCCCCCCCCCCATTCTAAATCCCAACCAATGGCTGTAACGGCCATGTCTGTTCTGTATCAAGGAAGTAAATAGAATCGGTGACCATGAAAATGGCCTGTGTGATACAGAGCCCGGATTTCTCTCGTGTCTAATTGAAGTGTCCACTCACCTTAAAATTGAATACCTGACAGTGGTACGTAGAATGTAAGGGCACTGTATATTGTGCTAGTGGTACGTAGAATGTAAGGGCACTGTATATTGTGCTAGTGGTACGTAGAATGTAAGGGCACTGTATATTGTGCTAGTGGTACGTAGAATGTAGGGCACTGTATATTGTGCTAGTGGTACGTAGAATGTAAGGGCACTGTATATTGTGCTAGTGGTACGTAGAATGTAAGGGCACTGTATATTGTGCTAGTGGTACGTAGAATGTAAGGGCACTGTATATTGTGCTAGCCTTCACCCATTATGCAGTGGATACTAGTTACAAGTGAACTTTAACCTTGTATGGCCTGATAGTTGTCTTCAGCTCTTAATGAAACCTCCTTCATTGGGAACATTTGGTTGTCTTCAGCTCTTAATGAAACCTCCTTCATTGGAGACATTTTGGTCGTCTACTGCTCTTAATGGAATCTACTTCATTGGGGACAGATGGTCGTCTACTGCTCTGAACGGAATCTACTTCATTAGGGACAGATGGTCGTCTACTGCTCTTAACGGAATCTACTTCATTAGGGACAGATGGTCGTCTACTGCTCTTAACGGAATCTACTTCATTGGGGACAGATTGTCTTCTACTGCTCTTAATGGAATACTTCATTGGGGACAGATGGTCGTCTACTGCTCTTAACGGAATCTACTTCATTGGGGACAGATGGTCGTCTACTGCTCTTAACGGAATCTACTTCATTGGGGACAGATTGTCTTCTACTGCTCTTAATGGAATACTTCATTGGGGACAGATGGTCGTCTACTGCTCTTAACGGAATCTACTTCATTGGGGACAGATGGTCGTCTACAGCTCTTAACGGAATCTACTTCATTGGGGACAGATTGTCGTCTACTGCTCTTAACGGAATCTACTTCATTGGGGACAGATGGTCGTCTACAGCTCTTAACGGAATCTACTTCATTGGGGACAGATTGTCGTCTACTGCTCTTAACGGAATCTACTTCATTGGGGACAGATGGTCGTCTACAGCTCTTAACGGAATCTACTTCATTAGGGACAGATTGTCGTCTACTGCTCTTAACGGAATCTACTTCTTTGGGGACAGATTGTCGTCTACTGCTCTTAACGGAATCTACTTCATTGGGGACAGATGGTCGTCTACAGCTCTTAACGGAATCTACTTCATTGGGGACAGATGGTCGTCTACTGCTCTTAACGGAATCTACTTCTTTGGGGACAGATTGTCGTCTACAGCTCTTAACGGAATCTACTTCATTGGGGACAGATGGTCGTCTACTGCTCTTAACGGAATCTACTTCATTGGGGACAGATGGTCGTCTACAGCTCTTTATGTAATCTACTTCATTGGGGACATTTGGCTGTCTTCAGCTCTTAATGGAATCTATTTTGCCTCAACGAAGTCAGATGGTTATTAAGGGAATCTACTTCAAATGGATAGTTCGTCGATCTTTGCAGTGTGTTTGACTGTCGTCTGCGAGTCATGGGCTCGACCCTTGGTGAGAACCAATTGAATCTTTCAGGTTCTGGTGAAAGTTGGTTGAATGACTCAGAAGTATAACCAACTTTAAAATGGGCGCCTGACTTTATTTGATGAAGTGAAGGCGTCTGGGCGTTGTGCTCGCCACACAATCCCTAAATATGCCGTCACTACACAAACATATACAATGTACTCTTCATCTGCCCCGGTCTCCTTAAGGGTTAGAAAAATCTTTAATGTACCTTTACTTAACATCAACAAATGAGTTAGCAACACTGGGGTTGGCAAACGTTTTAAAATCGAGAGCCACAAGGCTTCTTAAATTTGACAGAAAGGCCAGACCAAGTGCTCAAGAAATGTAATGAGCTGACGGTGCTGGTCCACTTGCTGGTATGAGGGAAGGGCGGTTCGGGTCTAATCAAATACTCTAAAGGGGGGCGAAGTTGGCCCACCACTGTGTTTCCCCATCTGTTACTTTAAAATTTCCCCATCTGTTACTTTGAAAATTTCCCCATCTGTTACTTTGAAATTTTCCCATCTGTTACTTTGAAATTTTCCCATCTGTTACTTTGAAATTTTCCCATTTGTTACTTTGAAATTTCCCCATCTGTTACTCTGAAATTTCCCCATCTATTACTTTGAAATTTTTCTATTTGTTGATTTGAACTTTTCCCATTTGTTACTTTGAAATTTCATTTACATGCTGTACTTGTTTCATTGTTTATCGCCGAACCAGAAAAATAACGAAAAACATAAATAAATCTTCAAAAATGTGTTTCATGAGTATATTTCATTCTCTTTGTTGGGTGTCAGCATTTTCTCATGAACTATACAAAAACATTCTGATAGAAACGAAAAAGAAATTATGTCTTGATAGATAGACTATGGCTTTGTCACGTGATCTATGATGGGCCTTGGCAATGTGAACTTTGACCGCCTTTTTAAAACATAATTATTACATTTGTAAAAGAGTATCACTCAATGCCCCCCCAACACATGCATCACTCCTGGCTATTGGCAGAGTTGCCGGTACAGTGGTGGTTGGTGGTACCTTTATCACTGGCACAGTGGTGGTTGGTGGTACCTTTATCACAGGCACAGTGGTGGTTGGTGGAACCTTTATCAAAGGCACAGTGGTGGTTGGTGGTACCTTTATTACAGGCACAGTGGTGGTTGGCGGTACCTTTATCACAGGCACAGTGGTGGTTGGCGGTACCTTTATCACAGGCACAGTGGTGGTTGGCGGTACATTTATCACAGGCACAGTGGTGGCTGGCGGTACCTTTATCACAGGCACATTGGTGGCTGGCGGTACCTTTATCACAGGCACAGTGGTGGTTGGCGGTACTTTTATCACAGTGGTGGTTGGCGGTACCTTTATCACAGTGGTGGTTGGTGGTACCTTTATCACAGTGGTGGTTGGCGGTACCTTTATCACAGTGGTGGTTGGCGGTACCTTATCACAGTGGTGGTTGGCGGTACCTTTATCGCAGTGGTGGTTGGCGGTACCTTTATCACAGTGGTGGTTGGCGGTACCTTTATCGCGGTGGTGGTTGGTGGTACCTTTATCACAGTGGTGGTTGGCGGTACCTTTATCGCGGTGGTGGTTGGCGGTACCTTTATCGCAGTGGTGGTTGGCGGTACCTTTATCACAGTGGTGGTTGGCGGTACCTTTATCGCAGTGGTGGTTGGCGGTACCTTTATCACAGTGGTGGTTGGCGGTACCTTTATCACAGTGGTGGTTGGCGGTACCTTTATCGCAGTGGTGGTTGGCGGTACCTTTATCACAGTGGTGGTTGGCGGTACCTTTATCACAGTGGTGGTTGGCGATACCTTTATCACAGTGGTGGTTGGCGGTACCTTTATCACAGTGGTGGTTGGCGGTACCTTTATCACAGTGGTGGTTGGCGGTACGTTTATCACAGTGGTGGTTGGCGGTACCTTTATCACAGTGGTGGTTGGCGGTACCTTTATCACAGTGGTGGTTGGCGGTACCTTTATCACAGTGGTGGTTGGCGGTACCTTTATCACAGTGGTGGTTGGCGGTACCTTTATCGCGGTGGTGGTTGGCGGTACCTTTATCACAGTGGTGGTTGGCGGTACCTTTATCGCGGTGGTGGTTGGCGGTACCTTTATCGCAGTGGTGGTTGGCGGTACCTTTATCACAGTGGTGGTTGGCGGTACCTTTATCGCAGTGGTGGTTGGCGGTACCTTTATCACAGTGGTGGTTGGCGGTACATTTATCACAGTGGTGGTTGGCGGTACCTTTATCACAGTGGTGGTTGGCGATACCTTTATCACAGTGGTGGTTGGCGGTACCTTTATCACAGTGGTGGTTGGCGGTACCTTTATCACAGTGGTGGTTGGCGGTACCTTTATCACAGTGGTGGTTGGCGGTACCTTTATCACAGTGGTGGTTGGCGGTACCTTTATCACAGTGGTTATCACAGTGGTGGTTGGCTGTACCTTTATCACAGTGGTGGTTGGCGGTACCTTTATCACAGTGGTGGTTGGCGGTACTTTTATCACAGTGGTGGTTGGCAGTACCTTTATCACAGTGGTGGTAGGCGGTACCTTTATCACAGTGGTGGTTGGCGGTACCTTTATCACAGTGGTGGTTGGCGGTACCTTAATCACAGTGGTGTTTGTTTTCTGTAATCATTTTAGTAGCACTAATAAAACAGAATATTGTCCTGCTTCCCCCCCCACACACACACCCACGAAAAGACCTCCACCACACGTATAATCTACACGTTATTACCATACGTATTTTCTCACTGTATTATTACACTATATCATTATTGAAAGTGTGCTACAAAAACCTTATTATTACTCTTAGGTTCCGCCATTTATAAAACCACGTATATTCTAGTTTTATTATCACGCGAGTCAGTTAATGTACTCTTTACTCGTATATTCTCAGTTTATCATTGCACATGGTCCCTCACATTATTATAAGACAAATATATCTTCACAATTGTGTATTAAACCTGGATTCTAAATTTATTATCTAGTATATTTCTCCCTTTATCTATAATACAAATTTTACATCATATGTTCCGGTTTCCGTCTGTCATCCAACATGGCGACATAAACAATTCATCCAAGATGGCAGAAACATTTACTGTTTTCTTCTTAACATGCATAATCCGGCTACCAACTGGCCAGCCGAGTAAGAATTGTCTTAACATGGCTGCCAGAAATGTGCCGAGGTGACAAAACAACGCACACTAACATACGGTTGGTAAGATCGTGAATGCCAAATGGCAATCACAATGTAATACTGTTTTCGACCGCCTCAATCTTTAACAAGATCAATAAAGCGATCTTAGGAGAGGTACCACGAAATCATATTACGCCATAAGACACTGTGATACCCTCTGATAGGTCTATGTATATCTCACAGTATCGTAATAAATTTATGGTGTTCAATTTGTTATTAAATGAGAAGCTATCATAAAAGAAATATTTACAGAAATCGTTCAATTAATATTCTGTGTTATGTTCCACAATTTAAATTTTAAACCATAATTATGGATACCTCAATATAATGTAATATTTATATTGTTATTGTTAACGCGCTGAAATATATATCACCATTTTCAACTCCAACTGTGTGCCTACTCGCCGGACCGGGTACCGGGCCTTTGATAACTAGTCTATAATACAAATTTTACATCATATGTTCCGGTGTCTGTCATCGCTACTTCCGTCTGTCATCGTGACTTCCGTCTGTCATCGTGACTTCCGTCTGTCATCCAACATGGCGGCATAAACAATTCATCCAAGATGGCGGCATAAACAATTCAAAGATGGCAGAATCATTTACTGTTTTCTTCTTAACATGCAAGATCCGGCTACCAACTGGCCAGCCGAGTAAGAATTGTCTCCTAAATGGCTGCCAGAAATGACATTGGATCAGCCATATGTTTAGTGCTGAGGTGACAAAACACCGAACACTAACATACGGCAGGTAAGATCGTGAATGCCAAATGGCAATCACAATGTAATACTGTTTTCGACCGCCTCAATCATTACCAAAGGGCATCACAAAATCATGCCAAAATATTCCGTGATACTCTCCGAAACAAATTAATACCGAAACGTTGTTCCATAGGCCAATGTATATCTCATAGTATCGTAATAAGTCTATGGTGTTCAATTTGTTATTAAATGAGATGCTATCATAAAAGAAATATTTACAGAAATCGTTCAATTAATATTCTGTGTTATATTCTACAATTTAAATTTTAAACCAAAATTATGGATACCTCAATATAATGTAATATTTATATTGTTTAAATTGTTTTTATTTCTAAAATATGTCTATTTCTAATGTACAATTATTTCCCTTTATTACTAACCTAAAATACGTCACATTTTTTTTTTCATTTTTTGACTATTACGTCACATGAATGAATTGAATAAGGGTTGAGATTGAGTAGCGCCGTACACAACGTTTACAATGCAAACTAACCCATTTATGATGGGGCTTCACACAGAGGGTGTATGGAGGGGGCCCAGTTCGAGGAGGCCCCCTAAAATATTTTTTAAACTAAATATTAAGTACATTTTCTCATGTCAAAATGTAGTGGCTCCCGAAGATGCCTAAAATCCATTGGTTCGGTATTGGCTTCACAGAACTATAATGTTGAAAGCTTTGATATGTCTTTTTTTTTTAAGAGGCCTAATGTTTTCTGCGTCTGCGGCCTCAACTGCAATGATGGAATACTATGTTTTTAATTGAAGGTCAGCTAAAAGCTACACAACGATTCTTTCTTCTCGGGACCAAGCTTGAGAAGCGTCAAAAAATTATCTCATGTCAAAATGCAGGGGCAGCCCCCAAAGAGGCCAAGTCCACCGGGCCCCTAACTCCCTAGGTTCTGCACTGCCGGGTCGGCAATTTTTCTTAGTTAATTGTACTATGCTACGATGTGTATAACAGTAAATAAACCACCTGATAAACATGTAGCGTTTTGCTTAACACAAGCACTCACGTCTCTCTATTTTTTTAAATACGCCATGTTGAACATCATAAAACATTAAATGAATAACTGTTTGGAAAGGAGTCCATTAAAATATTATGAAGGAATATGATTTTAAGAGTTGTTGTTTATGTTTACCCATAGTGAGGATTATTTTCTTTGGGAGGAACTAATTAACATATGAACTTTATTTGATGTATTATTAGGTGTCCCTATTCTCAAATGTATTTTGGCTACAATAATCTGTTCATGTCCTTGGGGCCACTGCAAGTATATAGACTGATTGTTAACGCGCTAAAATATATATCACCATTTTCAACTCCAACTGTGTGCCTACTCGCCGGTCCGGGTACCGGGCCTTTGATAACTACTTATTACAAACATTTCTCACTTTATTATCTCACATATTTTCTCACTTTATTTTTACAAACATTTCTCACTTTATTATCTCACATATTTTCTCACTTTATAAAAATGAAGTCAGAAGTCAATGTTATTTTATTAACTTATTTAAGTTGCTAGTTGTCCTCAGAAGATATCAATATATAAAACTATTACAAGGTTGCGAACAGGCCCATCGACAGAAATTTCGGGCCCCTGGGCTGATATTAATATTTTAAAAAGTTGATTGGCCAGCTCAGTCCGGGTCCCTAAAACTCGCCGGGCCCCTGGGCATTGGCCCCCACTCGTCGGCACTAGGTGTGAAGTGCCCCCCGTAAAAAAAGAAGAAAAAGAGGAAAAAAATAAGAAAAAGTAAAGGTGCCCCCTTGCTGGGTATTGGTGCCTCCTGCTTACTTTGACCTGGCTACTGGCCTGGGTTTAGCACTGAATTTACCTAAAGATGCTTCAGCATTCAGATTGTCTGTTAAATCTTTTTCAAATGCAAGCAGGAAAAGATTGCTTAGACGCTTTTGTAACATTGATCTGCGATATGGGGTGAGCATTCGTGTGAGGGTTGAGAAACTGTTCTCACACACGGCTGTTGAAGCCCCAAATGCCAATGCTGCCCAAAATACCCAGAAGTGAACTTCAATAAGATTCAATCTTTTATGCCCAAAAATTAAAATAATATGTAAGTATATATAAATAGCCTGAATGATTGCCAAAATATAAACTTTGTTTTTATTTTTATTGATTTATTAAACAAAATGATTGATGTTTTATAGCCGTTATTATTAAAATTGTGTCAAAAAACTCAAATCATTACGGGGGCTCAGGTCATGCACGGGGCTCAGCCTAGCCCCCTCTGGCTATGGGCCTGTGCTGAAGTAATGGTGAAATAATGGTGTAATGGTGAAATCTTAATCAAATATTTGAAAATTTTGTGTTCTAATCAGGCTTGCGGGCCGGGCCAGGAGCCGGGAGCCTCTACTTTTGCTGGAGCCGGAGCCGAAAAAGTCTGGCGGCTCCACGGCTCCCAAATGTTTTTTTGTTACAGCAAATTTTTAGCTTTAGTTTACATTGCAAATTTGTTTGATTGATTGCCTCCTACAATTTGAAATGTTGTCTCATTTTTTACAACTGTAACAGCATTGAAATGATAGCGTGCACGGACATCACCACAAGAAATCTTTAATGGGGAATCGTTTTGTGTTTGTTTTAAATCTTGTTTACCCTCCGAAATTTTTAATGGCATGTTATTTTGTTATATAAAAGTTAAAAAAGTTGTTGCTAGTTCACTACAACTGCCTCACCTCACCTACAACTTAGGACCTCATCTACAACTTAGTACCTCATCTACAACTTAGTACCTCATCTACAACTTAGTACCTCTCATCTACAACTTAGGACCTCATCTACAACGGGACCTCATCTACAACTTAGTGCCTCATCACAACTTAGGGCCTCATCTACAACTTAGGACCTCACCAACAACTTAGTACCTCATCTACAACTTAGTACCTCATCTACAACTTAGTGCCTCATCAACCTAGGGCCTCATCTACAACTTAAAACCTCATCTACAACTTAGGACCTCACCAACAACTTAGTGCCTCATCTACAACTTAGGTGCCTCATCTACAACTTAGGACCTCATCTACAACTTTGGACCTCATCGACAACTTAGTACCTCACCTACAACTTAGTACCTCATCTACAACTTAGGACCTCATCTACAACTTAGGGCCTCATCTACAACTTAGTGCCTCATCGACAACTTAGGGCCTCATCTACAACTTAGGACCTCACCACAACTTAGTACCTCATCTACAACTTAGGACCTCATCTACAACTTAGTACCTCATCTACAACTTAGGACCTCATCTACAACTTAGGAACTCATCTACAACTTAGGACCTCATCTACAACTTAGTACCTCATCTACAACTTAGTACCTCATCTACAACTTAGTACCTCATCTACAACTTAGGACCTCACCAACAACTTAGTACCTCATCTACAACTTAGGACCTCATAACTTAGGAACTCATCTACAACTTAGGAACTCATCTACAACTTAGGACCTCACCAACAACTTAGTACCTCACCTACAACTTAGGGCCTCACCTACAACTTAGGGCTTCACCTACAACCTAGGACCTCACCTACAACTTAGGACATCGCCTACAACTTAGTACCTCACCTACAACTTAGGACCTCGCCTACAACGTAGGACCTCACCAACAACTTAGTACCTCATCTACAACTTAGGACCTCATCTACAACTTAGGAACTCATCTACAACTTAGGACCTCACCAACAACTTTACCTCATCTACAACTTAGGACCTCACTAACAACTTAGTACCTCATCTACAACTTAGGACCTCATCGAAAACTTAGGACCTCATCGACAACTTAGTACCTCATCTACAACTTAGTACCTCATCTACAACTTAGGACCTCACCTACAACTTAGTACCTCATCTACAACTTAGGACCTCACCTACAACTTAGTACCTCATCTACAACTTAGGAACTCATCTACAACTTAGGGCCTCACAACAACAGTACCTCACCTAATCACCTCTGCTTAGGGCTTCACCTACAACCTAGGACCTCACCTACAACTTAGGACATCGCCTACAACTTAGTACCTCACCTACAACTTAGGACCTCGCCTACAACGTAGGACCTCACCAACAACTTAGTACCTCATCTACAACTTAGTACCTCATCTACAACTTAGGACTCATCTACAACTTAGGACCTCACCAACAACTTAGTACCTCATCTACAACTTAGGACCTCACCAACAACTTAGTACCTCATCTACAACTTAGGACCTCATGACAACTGGGACCTCATCGACAACTTAGTACCTCATCTACAACTTAGTACCTCATCTACAACTTAGACCTCACCTACAACTTAGTACCTCATCTACAACTTAGGACCTCACCTACAACTTAGTACCTCATCCTACAACTTAGTACCTCATCTACAACTTAGTACCTCATCTACAACAGTACCTCATCTACAACTTAGGACCTCACCTACAACTTAGTACCTCATCTACAACTTAAGGACCTCACCTACAACTTAGTACCTCACCTACAACTTAGTACCTCATCTACAACTTAGGACCTCACCTACAACTTAGTACCTCATCTACAACTTAGGACCTCACCAACAACTTAGTACCTCATCTACAACTTAGGACCTCATCTACAACAGGAACTCATCTACAACTTAGGACCTCACCTACAACTTAGTACCTCATCTACAACTTAGGACCTCACCTACAACATACCTCACCTACAACTTAGTACCTCACCTACAACTTAGTACCTCACCTACAACTTAGTACCTCATCTACAACTTAGGAACTCATCTACAACTTAGGACCTCGCCTACAACGTAGGACCTCGCCTATAACTTAGGGCCTCATCTTCAACTTAAAGCCTCACCTACAACTTAGGGCTACCACAACTAGGACCTCACCTACAACTTTGGACATCGCCTACAACTTAGTACCTCACCTACAACTTAGGACCTACTACATGCAGTTACCCACCAACAACTTATACCCCATCATCTACAACTTAGGACCTCATCTACAACTTAAGGAACTCATCTACAACTTAGGACCTCACCAACAACTGTAGTACCTCATCTACAACAGGACCTCACCAACAACTTGGTACCTCATCTACAACTTAGGACCTCATCGACAACTTAGGACCTCATCGACAACTTAGTACCTCATCTACAACTTAGTACCTCATCACAACTAAGACCTCACCTACAACAGTACCTCATCTACAACTTAGGACCTCACCTACAACTTAGTACCTCATCTAGCTTAGTACCTATCTACAACTTAGTACCTCATCTACAACTTAGTACCTCATCTACAACTTAGGACCTCACCTACAACAGTACCTCATCTACAGCTTAGGACCTCCCTACTTTAGTACCTCTCACCTAAACTTAGCCTCATCTACAACTTAGGACCTCACCTACAACTTAGTACCTGTCTACACTTACCCAGGACCTCACCAACAACTTAGTACCTCATCTACAACTTAGGACCTCATCTACAACAGGAACTCATCTACAACTTGGACCTACCCAACTTAGTACCTCATCTACAACTAGGACCTCACCTACAACTTAGGACCTCGCCTACAACGTAGGACCTCGCCTATAACTTAGGGCCTCATCTTCAACTTAAAGGCCTCATACGCATCTTGGGGGCCTCGTAGCTTGTGGAACTCAGCAACAGGATAGGGCCAGGCCTCAAATTGGGGGCTTCATATACAGGTTGGGGGCCTAAAACTACAGCTTGGGGTTGTCATCTACAGATTGGGGTCTCAGCTACAACATGGGGGCCTCACCTGACAGGGACTTTGCCAGGCTTCAAAGTCTGTTGATGGCCCTTTAAAACACATTACTAAAAACTATATTTTCCTAACGCGCGTAAGTTAACATCTAACACCCACTCCCCTCATCCATCCACGCACCAGTTCACCCACACACGTACAACACTACAACTTGCGACAAACTAATTTTTTTTCACTGCCTGTAGTAGGAGTCCGATTAAAAAAAAAACACAACTCAACGAATAGCAGACGTCTGCAGACCATTTGATTGGCTGATAAGACAGTGTGACGTCATTTCAGTGCCTACATGGTCACTCCCCTAGCGCCCGACTGCTACGATATCTACATAGATCGTTGCCTAGCGACGCTCAAAGCACAAACTTTCCTACGCGCTCCCCCCTCTCCCATCCCCATACCCGACGTTACGTCCTTGTTACACACTCGCAACATGTTAACCTTAGATCAATGAGCTCAAATAAATCACTCCTTCTATAAATCACTCCTTCTGTAAATCACCTCCTTCTATAAATCACTCCTTCTTTAAATCACTCCTTCAATAAATCACTCCTTCTATAAATCACTCCTTCTATAAATCACTCCTTCTATAAACCACTCCGTCTATAAATCACACCTTCCATAAACCACTCCATCTATAAATCACTCCATCTATAAATCACTCCTTCTATAAATCACTCCTTCTATAAATCACTCCTTCTATAAATCACTCCTTCTATAAATCACTCCTTCTATAAATCATCTCCTTAATAAACTAAATCTTTAATAAATCACCACTTTAATGGATCAGTTTTTAATATATATATAAAAAAATTCTTTGATTTATCACTTCTTTTATAAGTTTGTTTTTTATTTCATCCAAAACCATTCCACATAAAAATTTCATGCAATTTTTTAATTCCTTGAACGAAATCCATTTGAGAATCTGACATACGTTTCAATGTTTTGATCTAAATGTATTGATCTATTTCTCTTTCATCTAGTCGTCCAGCAGAATTGATAACAAAAATATGGTCCACACTGTATCGCTCTGAATGTTTAGCTTCCTTTCTGCAAATATTGTTTATTTAATTAATTTCTTTAAAGCTGTTATCGCGGTTCGCTAAATGACGTCATCAATAATTGCTGGGCACAGTTCTGAATATGTTTGAACCACACTAGTTATCAAAGGCCCGGTACCCGGACCGGCGAGTAGGCACACAGTTAGAGTTGAAAATGGTGATATATATTTTAGCGCGTTAACAATCAGTCTATATACTTGCAGTGGCCCCAAGGACATGAACAGATTATTGTAGCCAAAATACATTTGAGAATAGGGACACCTAATAATACATCAAATAAAGTTCATATGTTAAATAGTTCCTCCCAAAGAAAATAATCCTCACTATGGGTAAACATAAACAACTCTTAAAATCATATTCCTTCATAATATTTTAATAGACTCCTTTCCAAACAGTTATTCATTTAATGTTTTATGATGTTCAACATGGCGTATTTAAAAAAAAAGAGAGAAGTGAGATGTTTAACAGGTGGTTTATTTACTGTTATACACATTGTAGTATAGTACAATTAACTAAGAAAAATTGCCGACCCGGCAGTGCAGAACCTAGGGATTTAGGGGCCCGGTGGGCTTGGCCTCTTTGGGGGCTGCCCCTGCATTTTGACATGAGATAATTTTTTGACGCTTCTCAAGCTTGGTTCCGAGAAGAAAGAATCGTTGTGTAGCTTTTAGGTGACCTTCAATTAAAAACATAGTATTCCATCAATGCAGTTGAGGCCGCAGACGCAGAAAACATTAGGCCTCTTAAAAAAGAAAGACATATCAAAGCTTTCAACATTATAGTTCTGTGAAGCCAATGCCGAACCAAGGGATTTTAGGCATCTTCGGGAGCCACTGCATTTTAACATGAGATCATGTACTTAATATTTAGTTTAAAAAAATATTTTGGGGGCCCTCCTCAAACTGGGCCCCCTCCATACACCCTCTATGTGAAGCCCCATCATAAATGGGTTAGTTTGCATTGTAAACATTGTGTACGGCGCTACTCAATCTCAACCTTTATTCAATTCATTCATGTGACCTTATAGTCAAAAAATGAAAAAAAAAATGTGACGTATTTTAGGTTAGTAAAAAAGGGAAATAATTGTACATTAGAAATATACATATTTTAGAAATAAAAACAATGTAAACAATATAAATATTATTAAGGTATCCATAATTTTGGTTTAAAATTTAGATTGTGGAACATAACACAGAATATTAATTGAACGATTTCTGTAAACATTTCTTTTATGATCGCTTCTCATTTAATAACAAATTGAACACCATAAATTTATTATGATACTGTGAAATATACATAGGCAAATGAAAATTTGTTTGGTTTGGGATTTGTTTCGGAGAGTATCACAGAATGATTGGCATGATTTTGTGTACCTCTCCTAAGATCGCTTTATCGCCCTTTGGCAATGATTGAGGCGGTCGAAAAGTATCACATTGTGATTGGCATTCGGGATCTAACCTGCCGTATGTTAGTGTACGGTGTTTTTTCACCTCGGCACTAAACATATTGCTAGTCCAATGTCATTTCTGGCAGCCATGTAGGAGACAATTCTTGGCTGGCCAGTATCATGCATGTTAAGAAGAAAACAGTAAATGTTTCTGCCATCTTTGAATTGTTTATGTCGCCATGTTGGATGACAGACGGAAGTAGCGATGACAGACGGAAACCGGAACACATGATGTAAAATTTGTATTATAGATAAGATATATCGTACAGAAAAGCGCATCGCTATATAAAGACTTCTCTCCTAGTGACTAAGAAAGTTTTATTTTCCTTCTTGATAGTGTACCACCGAAATTGCGATACACGATAGAAATAATACACAAATATGGCGGTTTTCGATGAAAGCAAATTTTTATTGATACGGAATTTTTATAGTTTATGTATTTTGCGGTTTGAAATGAACTTTAACCTAACCCCGCCCAATATCCGTGAGTAGCGCAGAAGTAGTAGAGTTTGAATATTAAATAGAAGGGAAGCATCCAAAGGTTTTGAAAGGGTCATTAGCTCAGTTAGTAGCTGGTGAGTGCTATTAAAAATAGAATATAGTAGACTTACAGATATGGAGAACAGATGAAAACAGGTGAGCATTAAACTAACACACACACGTGACAAGAAGACACACACACACATCTTATATCTAGCAGTG
Organism: Bulinus truncatus; assembly: GCA_021962125.1. Classification (NCBI taxonomy): domain Eukaryota; kingdom Metazoa; phylum Mollusca; class Gastropoda; family Planorbidae; genus Bulinus; species Bulinus truncatus. The sequence continues at coordinate 5,518,927 of JAGDYQ010000019.1, forward strand.
AATTGACCATTCTCTCTCCCCCCCCCCCCCCACTTTTCTTCTATGGAGATCATCATTGGTTGTGACTGCAAGAATGGGGGGGGGGGGGGAGTGAGTTCAACTCTTGATTCAACAGCCACAATAGATAGGCGAAATAATTAGTATTTTACAAACATATCAAGCCGGCTGTTTTAACAATAGTTCGCTATATAATCTGTTTAATTAAAACTTACTTGTATTAACTATGGTATCATAAAGTTATTGTTTATAAAGTTATTGGTTAATATTGTGTATTTAGTAGTTATAATAGTTCTAGGTTTCTATATCTGACCTTTGGTCAACATTTACCGTTTTACTGCTCTTATCTCACTTGTCCGTTATTTTACTGTCAGTGTAATATCGCGATAATGACGTCTGGATATTTTGCGCCAAAAACTAATTAACTAGCCGATTAGTACATGACAAACACATAGAAAACAAATAGGAGACAATCACTCTAACAATGGATACATGTTTATACACATTTCAATGTGGTCTTAATTTTAAAAAAAACAAAAAAAACCGCGATGCTACGAAATTAATTTGAAATTTTGATTAAATGGGAGTTTTGGGTTACCATGGAGATGAGACTTGAGCTGCAAGTCGTCTATGTAGGTCATTGTAGGTCATTGTGACAGGCATAGTCGCCATAGAAACTGCCATGGAGATGACCATAGCTGAGAATGTGTATCTATGATGGTATGGAGTACATGTGTGTATTTATTATGTTATGGAGTACACTGATGTATTGATGATGTATGGAGTGCACTGATGTATAAATGATGGTATGGAGTACACTGATGTATAAATGATGGTATGGAGCACTCTGATGTATTGATGATGGTATGGAGTACACTGAAGTATACATGATGGTATGGAGTACACTGATGTATTAATGATGGTATGGGGTACACTGTATTAATGATGGTATGGGGTACACTGTATTAATGATGGTATGGGGTACACTGATGTATAAATGATGGTATGGGGTACACTGTATTAATGATGGTATGGGGTACACTGATGTATAAATGATGGTATGGAGTACACTGATGTATAAATGATGGTATGGGGTACACTGTATTAATGATGGTATGGGGTACACTGATGTATAAATGATGGTATGGAGTACACTGATGTATACATGATGGTATGGAGTACACAGCTGTTCATGGCTGGAAGATCCCAAGTTCAATAAATAGTTCACGTTGGAGACAGTTTCCCCCCTCTGTCGACGTTTCATTTAAAAACATAAAATCCACTTACATGTGTAATCGTTTTAACGTGTGGGTAATCGATTTCTTTATTATTTAAAATCTGTTAAATCGACCCCGGCGTTCATGTCGAAAGAATGGAGTGGTTATAAAATATAGGGTGGGGTGGGGTAGGGTGAATGTGAGGGGGGGGAGCGCCTCTCTAACCCCCGGGCGTATGCTACAGACTTTTAGGAATTTGCCTGTCCCTACTTGATGTCATTCGAGTTGTTGTCATTGAGATGTGACATTTAAATACGCCGTCGTTGAATTGGGAAAATGACATTCGAAGGCCCGGGGCCGCGCAGTGAGAGGACTTGTTGTGGCTGAGTATTTTTTTTTTCTTTCTATTTTGGTTGTCCAGATTTTAAATGTGTCGAAGCTGTGTAAGCCGTTGGGTTGCTCACTGGACAATGTTGCTTAATGGGTCTTGCTACTTTCACATGATTGACCGCTTCTCCAATATGCCGCGATGTTAATAATTTTTTTACGATACTGTTTTTTTTAAACACCCCCCCCCGGGGTGGGGGTGGGTGGTGGCTCCTTCTAGAGATGATGCACACAAACGTACACGTTGTGTATAAAGATTTTTTTTTTTGATTTGCGCCGTCCGTCCGCCATCTCTCTGATATTTCCTTCTCTCTAACTTAACATCCACTCCTGCTGGTGGAATTGGTGGAATACCAGTTGTCATGTTGACAAAATATTGGCATATATCATGGGTCGGCTCTTCTGATGTCGAATTGCGGCCTTCCAGTTCCATGTGCAAATGATAATAATTAGATTATTTTATATACCTAATCCTAATCAAATACCATAATGTTGAAACAACAATTTTTGTGGCTCTTTAGGAACTGAGAAAATTGTAAATTATAACTTTTGGCTCTTCCGTCACAAAAGGTTGCCGACCCCTGGCATATATCATTTAAATATAAGACTGGGATACTATTGTTCTTGTTGTTGATGTTTTTTTTTTTTTGCGAACCTGTACAATTTGTTTTCCCCCGGATCAAAGGTTGACCGCAAACAACAGGACACCGTTTTGGTTGTCTGACGCAGACGACATTTGTCATTAAAAAAAATAAGAATATATGCACACGAAAAATTTTTTTTTAATGTAAAATAAAAAGAAAGAAGGAATGTTCTGGCCGCGAGCTTCTATTGTGATGACATTAGTGCCAAATAACAACATTAAAGCAGCGAATCAAGGGAAATAATAAAAGGTAATCATGGGGGGATAAACGTGCTAGCGGCGCTTGGGTTGTTGTTGTTGTTTTTTAGGGTGGCGGGAGGGGAGAGGGGGAAAGAGGGATAATGGTCGCCGCACCGCGACACCACGACCACCGTGTTTCTTGATGTCGTGGCGCATGAGAACCACCAGCTATAACCACCACATCTACCACACTGTAACCACACAGTGTGATGGCGGCTTAGTGTGCGACTTCGCCTGCTCGTCGAATAACTTTCAGTTTGTATGTTTCTATGTATGTATGAATGTGTGTTGGTGTGTTTGAATGGAGTATTGGTTTTTGTACTTTATTATCTTCGTTTTGAATATGGTCTTACTTCAACTACCACAGAGTGACGCGGGTGGGGGGGGGGCAAGTGGCGGGCGGGGGGGGGTGGCTGAAGGTTGATTTTGAACTTTTAAGTTTAACATGATTGGCGCTCATCAACCTCAAGTTGGGGGAGGGGAGGGGCGTGTTGGAATCACGCGTCCCCACCCCCCACGCACACACCTCGAGAGACCTTTTCTTTGTCCGTCGTCTCTGATGTGTTTTTTTTTTTACGCAACTGTATAAAAATGTACTCTTAACTATCCGGTCTATATTGGGGATGTGCATGTCTGATACTACAAACGCCGAATATGCAAGAGCTCTCTGAGTAAATATTTTCTTCCTTAGTCATGGCCGTTGTTAAAACAATTTTATTTTTCTTTCATTTCTAAAAATCTTTAAAATGTATTTGATTATTTTAACTGACCGCACAATAACAATCATGGACCATCCACAATAACAATCATGGACCATCCACAATAACAATCATGGACCATCCACAATAACAATCATGGTCCATCCACAATAACAATCATGGACCATCCACAATATAATTATGGACCACCCACAATAACAATCATGGATCATCCACAATATAATTATGGACCACCCACAGTAACAATCATGGATCATCCACAACAACAATCATGGATCATCCACAATAACAATCATGGACCATCCACAATAACAATCATGAATCATCCACAATAACATTCATGGATGATCCACAATAACATTCATGTACCATCCACAATAACATTCATGTACCATCCACAATAACAATCATGGACCATCCACAATAACATTCATGAATCATCCAAATCCTAATTATCTCGACTCCAATCTTACAACTCAGTTCTGGTTCTTTCAATATTTGCTAAATATCCCGTGCAAAAAAAAAAACCGGAATAGATGGAGAGAAGGAAGGAAGGAGGGGAAAAGAAGAAATAAAAGCGTGCATCCGATTAAAATGAGAATGTGTTCGTTCATTCATCAAACGATATGAAAGAGTAAGATAATAATAATAAAAAAAATCATAAAGAAAATATAAAAAATAAAAACTCAGCTCACGTGAAATAGGTCGATACAGGTAATGACTTAATAACCTTCTCCGCAGTCACGAGGTTTGATTACCTGGTTTGACCTACTTTTCACTTGTATTTGAGTGAACTAAAGACTCAGCCGTGATGTGAGCGACAGGCAGGTGACTTTGCCAGCAGTAGTGAGAGATCACAACCAAAATGTCTTCCCGTTTCTTTATATTTAATTTTATACATTTATTATATATATATATATATTTGTAGGACTAAATGCCGAACGCTGGTTATGATTGGTACATGACACTGACATCTTTGACATTCTGATGTGCTGAAGATGACGTTTGTGTGATGTGATAGATTTTTGTACCCGCGAGCCCAGCACGAGGGTTGTTGAAAGTAAATTAAACGTCTTGCCGCTGAGTGTAAAGGCTGGTTGATGGTAGACACACCGTCGAGTGCAAGTCGATCACCGGGTGGTTGGTGGAGTTACCTTGAGTCGCTGGGGAGATGGGTTCGATTCAAAACAAATTTATTTTAATTTTTAATAATATTTTCTTTATTTTACAATTTTTACGTCATTAGTTAGCTTGAGTCCGCAAACTGGAACAAAATTATTTTTAATTGCTCTCAGCGGTGACGTAATATTTTTTTGGTGGAAGGATTGAAAGGGAGGGAGGGGGGTGCAAATCAGTGTACTTTGTAGCTATTACAGACATACTTTGTAGCTATTGCAGATGTACTATGTAGCTATTACAGACATACTTTGTAGCTATTGCAGATGTACTATGTAGCTATTACAGACATACTTTGTAGCTATTGCAGATGTACTATGTAGCTATTACAGACATACTTTGTAGCTATTGCAGATGTACTATGTAGCTATTACAGACATACTTTGTAGCTATTGCAGATGTACTATGTAGCTATTACAGACATACTTTGTAGCTATTGCAGATGTACTATGTAGCTATTACAGACGTACTTTGTGGCTATTGCAGATGTACTATGTAGCTGTTACAGACGTACTTTGTGGCTATTGCAGATGTACTATGTAGCTATTACAGACGTACTTTGTGGCTATTGCAGATGTACTATGTAGCTATTACAGACATACTTTGTAGCTATTGCAGATGTACTATGTAGCTATTACAGACGTACTTTGTGGCTATTGCAGATGTACTATGTAGCTATTACAGACGTACTTTGTGGCTATTGCAGATGTACTATGTAGCTATTACAGACGTACTTTGTGGCTATTGCAGATGTACTATGTAGCTATTACAGACGTACTTTGTGGCTATTGCAGATGTACTATGTAGCTATTACAGACGTACTTTGTGGCTATTGCAGATGTACTATGTAGCTATTACAGACGTACTTTGTAGCTATTGTAGCTATTTAATTGTACAGTTTGTTACGGTTGTGCCATATTCTAGATTTAATTGTACAGTTTGTCACGGTTGTGCCATATTCTAGATTTAATTGTACAGTTTGTTACGGTTGTGCCATATTCTAGATTTAATTGTACAGTTTGTTACGGTTGTGCCATATTCTAGATTTAATTGTACAGTTTGTTACGGTTGTGCCATATTCTAGATTTAATTGTACAGTTTGTCACGGTTGTGCCATATTCTAGATTTAATTGTACAGTTTGTTACGGTTGTGCCATATTCTAGATTTAATTGTACAGTTTGTTACGGTTGTGCCATATTCTAGATTTAATTGTACAGTTTGTTACGGTTGTGCCATATTCTAGATTTAATTGTACAGTTTGTTACGGTTGTGCCATATTCTAGAATTAATTGTACAGTTTGTTACGGTTGTGCCATATTCTAGAGTTAATTGTACAGTTTGTTACGGTTGTGCCATATTCTAGATTTAATTGTACAGTTTGTTACGGTTGTGTCATATTCTAGATTTATTTGTACAGTTTGTTACGGTTGTGCCATATTCTAGATTTAATTGTACACTTTGTTACGGTTGTGCCATATTCAATCCGTTACTCTCTAGACTAAAAGGGTGGGGAAAAGTTTTGAACCGTGGGCCACAACGGGTTCTTAAGAAGGGCCGGACCAAAGAATGCAGACGTCATTGATGTGGGCTAGCAGAAGGAAGCGGAGCGCCAGGTCGGATCAAAAAGCCCTACGGGCCCTTCTAGCCCCCTAAAGGATCTTAATTTGGCCACGTCTGGTGTCGGCCCAAATCGTTAATCTGGCTCGAAAAACAAGCATTTCTGTATTATCATCGTGCAGAATTTGATTCTGTTACGTTATCTGTAATTTCATTATACTGAGAGCTTACTAAAAGTGCTATGTTCTAGCTTATATATATATATATATATATATACATATATATATGCTTGGATAAATAGATTTATAAATCAATAGATCAGTGAAGTCCCTGTAAGGATGAGAGGTTTATATCTTAGATTACTATATGTGTGTGTGTGTGTGTGTGTGTGTGTGCATGTGTGTGTATGTGTGTACAATTGTATTTCAGATGTGTGGTTCAAACATGATCTAGTATTTATTATCATGTGTAGTAGTAGTAGTAGGTATGGTATATATTGGTAAACACAGTGTGTGTGAAGTCCCTGTAAGGATGAGATGAAATCTCTTAGATCCCATACACCGCTAATGGGACGGTTTTTATGGCGCCCTTCTTTCATCCCCACCATAGCCGATAGTGCAATGGCCATGGAGGCACCACGGGAGACATATCAAGAACTTGGAGCCAAGACCAGAACAATTTCCTTGCTTCTCGCCGGAGATCGAACCAGGTACCTTCAGGTCGACAGTCGAGCGCGTTACCGCACGACAGTCGCCGGGCCCAACACATTGTGTTCATCTCTCTCTCCCGCGCAGTCAAACACATTTCTCTTTAACCACTAACGGCCCAACGGGGGCCAGTTTAAGTGTAGAACAACTCAACTGTTTCAGTAACCAGGTACCCTTCGGTCGACAGTCGAGCTTTCTAAAGCACGTGACCACCCGTCACATATACTCGCCACGGAGCAGGCACGCCGAGAGGGGGGCAGGGGGGTCATTGCCAGGGGGCCCGCATCTGTAAGAGGGCCCGGCCGCCCCGACCATATCAGTTTTTTCACGACTTTTTGTTTATTAAGGGGCCCGCAATGATGTCCGGCTCTGGGGCCCTTGTTGGCTCTCGGCGCAACTGCTAATGAGTAAGAAATTTAATTTAACCAAACTTGAAAATTTCAATAGCTTTTTTTTGCTGTATTTCTTTTTTGCCTTTCGGCGAGTTGATGAAGTGCAATATGAGCTTAAATAATTGTTAATATCATGATACATAACTTTGTGATAGTCTGATATAGAAAATAAAAGTAGTTTGTTTGTTATCTGTCAATATACTGTTATACCATCATCCATTGAATAGAAACATCAGGGCAATACACCTACGTCATCAATGCCCGCTCCCTCTCTCTCTCTCTCTCTCTCTCTCTCTTTCTCTCTCATCTGCTGAACATTGAACCCTCCCTTCCTCCGCCCTCCCCGCCCCCTCCCCCCAAACCCAGTACTAAACTGTTTGATGTTAAAATATTTCCTCATCCCAGAGTTTGTTACTCCCCCCCCCCCCCCCAACCTCCTTTACACACACCTATACACACACCTATACACACACCTACACACACCTATACACACACCTACGCACACCTATACACACACCTATACACACCTTTACACACACCTACACACACCTATACACACACCTATACACACACCTACACACACCTATACACACACCTACGCACACCTATACACACACCTACACACACCTACACACACCTATACACACACCTACACACACCTATACACACACCTACACACACCTATACACACACCTACACACACCTTTACACACACCTACACACACCTATACACACACCTACACACACCTATACACACACCTACACACACCTACACACCTACACACACCTATACACACTTCTATACACACACCTACACACACCTACACACACCTATACACACACCTACCTACACACACCTATACACACACCTACACACACCTATACACACACCTACACACACCTATACACACACCTACACACCTATACACACACCTACATACACCTATACACACACCTACACACACCTACACACACCTATACACACACCTACGCACACCTATACACACACCTACACACACCTATACACACACCTACACACACCTATACACACACCTACACACACCTATACACACACCTACACACACCTTTACACACACCTACACACACCTATACACACACCTACACACACCTATACACACCTACACACACCTACACACACCTACACACACCTATACACACACCTACACACACCTACACACACCTATACACACACCTACCTACACACACCTATACACACACCTACACACACCTATACACACACCTACACACACCTATACACACACCTACACACCTATACACACACCTACACACACCTATACACACACCTACACACACCTATACACACACCTACACACACCTATACACACACCTACACACACCTATACACACACCTACACACACCTATACACACCTACACACACCTATACACACACCTTTACACACACCTATACACACACCTACACACACCTATACACACACCTACACACACCTATACACACACCTTTACACACCTATACACACACCTACACACACACCTATACACTCACCTACACACACCTATACACACACCTACACACACCTATACACACACCTACACACACCTTTACACACACCTATACACACACCTACACACACCTATACACACACCTACACACACCTATACACACCGCCTTGGCTAACTGTGTCAAGGAAGAAGATTTTTTTAAAAAAAATACCAAACCAACACACAAAAAAAAACACTAAATGATCTGTTCCCCAACCCCACAAACTACCTAACCTGGGGGATAATCAATGATCTCTGGTCTCCGAGTAGTGTTACTGTTAGAAGCACCAAGACGGCAGTGACCGCGATATTGCTATTCTACCTGGTGAACTGAGAAAGAAGGAGGCCGGGAGGGGGGGGGGTGAAAAAAGAGAAGATAATCGTGAATCATTGTTTATTGTATGTGAGTGAGTTCACTCCCATTGTTACGAGATGAACCACAGACAATAGACCTTTCCAGCCAGGAAGATGGTTTAATATCTACGGTAGGGTGGGGTGAGGGGGTAGGCACACGTTTCAAATCGCGGACCACGATGGGCTCTTACATTTCCCATGAAGGGCCGGAAAAGTGCAGATGTAAGAAGTGTATATAAGTGTGTATGTGTGTGTGTGTGAATGAGGGGGCAGCGAGGGTAGTATCAATCAGCCTGACCCACGGGTTCCTGTCTGGTATATGACTAACGGACACTGATATGATGGAGGTGGGCTGGTAGGCACCGTCATTCTCCACCCCCACCCCCCCCAACCACCCACTGTACAATGACCCCCCCCCCCCAACGGTGAAGACGGAAAATTGTGCCGCATATAACTAAATAATTCATTCAATTAAAAATTCATTCAAGCTTTGAAACAAAAATCAATAGAACGAAACTTGTGCTGTTAATCACGATTTGATCGGCTAATACATTTTTAATTTATAAAATGTTGAGACGTGTTTTAATTACTGTCCCGCACTGTTCAGTTTAATTTTATCGCGAACTTTTTTAGGTACTGCATGATTACCCCCCCCCCCTCACGGGTCAAGACCTGTGACGACACCAGTGTTCATATAAACGGTTTTGTTTATCTTCGGCCATGGATGAATTATAAATGAGATATTTTCATTACGTGACGTTCTTGTAAGGATGTGATGTTATTTTACCACATAAACATCTAATGCGTCGATTTTATACAATGTTTTTCGGTTTTATTTATTATTGTTATTAAACACTAGCTGTACCCGGCCATGCCAGTAGCTGTACCCGGCCATGCCAGTAGCTGTGCCTGTCCATGCCAGTAGCTGTACCCGGCCATGCATGTACATGTATTGAGAAAACACTCGTTACTAAATATGTTATGTGTATTGTTTGATGCAGCGATTGTTCCATTATATGTGTGTATTTAAACACATTGCCTGGTTTGCCGACACTAGAACAGACAAAACTATAACTGCAAAATGCAAGTAGGCATCTGTGTTCAAATTTTAGCAAAATAATTATTAATCATTTAAAGCCACAAACAAAATAAAATGGATAAAATAAAATTATTTTTAAATAAATACCGACGAAATAAATATTAGTTTAAACTCTCAATACGAATACAAAAGAATAATCACTAAAGTAAAGATAAAAATTTTACCATACCGTTTGATTAAATTGACAAAAACTACTGGCGAAATATTACGTTAGCACTTGGGGACTTTGGATTCACCTCCCGTGGTTTTTAAGAAACTAAACTTAAGTAAAGAAATCCGATGGATAAAATATTATTTGTTTAAAATAACAGATGTGATATATATATATATATATATATATATATATATATATATATATATATATATATATATATAGTGTCATATATAAAGTAAGTATGTAAAAACACGTCGAGTAATTTACTGCAATTTTTACTGTTGTCTGTGTCCATTTCGTTGACCTGTCTCGGTCCATCGCCCCGGCGTGAAGACTGCGCCCCGTTGAATATTTTAATCCAGTTGTGTGTGAGCAGGTTTTTCAAATGTCTACATGTTTTTTACGAACCGAGGGTTTGAACCCGCACCTAGCACGGCGCTTACAGCCTTCCCTCCATCTACAGTACTCTAGAGAGCCAGCTGTCTGTGCTCTTTGTACTTGCTACATAGCTATAGTGGTTTCACCGTCGTCTCAACAAATGGAATTGCTTTCAACAATATATGACAATAAATATGAATTGAAACGAATTTAAAATATCTGCTGTCCCATGTAAATATATTTGATGTTTTTTTCCCTTATTATTTCTGAAAAAACAAATTCAGCTTCTGGTCAGTTTTATGGTTTGTGGAGGTTGTGTCTGTTTTATGGTTTGTATAGGTTGTGTTTGTTTTATGGTTTGTATAGGTTGTGTTTGTTTTTTGTTTGTATAGGTTGTGTTTGTTTAATGGCTTGTATAGGTTGTGTTTGTTTTTTGTTTGTATAGGTTGTGTTTGTTTTATGGTTTGTATAGGATGTGTCTGTTTTATGGTTTGTATAGGTTGTGTCTGTTTGGTTTGTATAGGTTGTGTTTGTTTTATGGCTTGTATAGGTTGTGTTTGTTTTTTTGTGTTTGTAGGTTGTGTTTGTTTAATGGCTTGTATAGGTTGTGTTTGTTTTTTGTTTCAGGTTAGTTGTGTTGTTTATGGTTTGTGGTAGTTTGTGTCTGGTTTTGCGGTTTGCAGAATGCATCGTTTTATGGTTTGTATAGGTTGTGTTTGTTTTATGGTTTGTATAGGTTGTGTTTGTTTTATGGTTTGTATAGGTTGTGTTTGTTCTTTTCTTTTTAGAATTATTTTTTCTTCCGCGGCATCCAATCACAGAATTTAAATTCTACGTCCGCGAATGAATCAATCAAATAAATCATTCCAACGAAATGTCCCAACAAATGTATTTTTATTACGAAAGCCGCTACAACTTCCGTTTATTTATTTTTTTCCTTGCTGTCTCATAACTGAATAAAGAAATGGTCATGAACTGCCCAGCAGAGATTTCATCATTGATGGCCAGACGGAGGCAGACGACCACTTACTGTTGGTTTACAAGATTGAATTTAATTATAGTAGATTGGGGGAGTTAAACATGTTGATGTTTATACGCTGCGATGCTTAGTTGACAGCGACAGCCATAAGATGTTGATGCTTGATACGATAAAGATAAAGTCCATTTGATGTTAATTTTGTCTGTATCAGTAGTTTTCATTGTTTATTTGTATTCAAGTTGTGTATCTTAGATATTAGAAAAAATGAATTTTTAAGAATTATATGCTTGTTTTTTTGATAACATTAATAATCAGCAGTCTAGCGTCTATCTATCTGGCCCGTCTGTTTCTGAGAGTCAGCTACTGAATACTCAGTCTAAACAGTCCATCAATGATGTTATCTGTTAATTACAGTGAATGCATCCGCCTATTCTTCGATAAGTTCTATTATTGGATCTGGTGTTTCCAGGTCCAAGCCGAAGTTGCTGTGCCTGTCCCACAAGTCCGTCCAACCATAAATGGGCGCCTGACTTTTTTGGTCTAGCAATAATGCACCCTGAATGCAGCACAT
>JAGDYQ010000019.1:5531540-5536540 GCA_021962125.1 Bulinus truncatus
GCAATGACAGGGGCAATGACTGGGGCAATGACTGGGGCAATGACTGGGACAATAACTGTTTTTCGTCTAAATGTCATGAGTTAAAATATCAAGGCAGTAAATTAATTAAGGCTGTGCCACATGTGGTGTAAAAGTAAACATAAACATATAAACACAAAGAATCAAGATGTTCCGGAAAGCAGAAATAGAGTGCCCGTGTCAATAGCTACACGATGTACACAGGATTAATAGCTAGAACAACAGCCAGCACAATAACACATATGTAGTCAGTTGGTCAGACAATAACACATACATAGTCAGTTGGTCAGACAATAACACATACATAGTCAGTTGGTCAGACAATAACACATACATAGTCAGTTGGTCAGACAATAACACATACATAGTCAGTTGGTCAGACAATAACACATACATAGTCAGTTGGTCAGACAATAACACATATATAGTCAGTTGGTCAGACAATAACACATATATAGTCAGTTGGTCAGACAATAACACATATATAGTCAGTTGGTCAGACAATAACACATATATAGTCAGTTGGTCAGACAATAACACATATATAGTCAGTTGGTCAGACAATAACACATATATAGTCAGTTGGTCAGACAATAACACATACATAGTCAGTTGGTCAGGCAATAACACATATATAGTCAGTTGGTCAGACAGGCATTCCACAAGTCAACAATTGCTGACTCCATTACGTCATACACTCACAGGACTGAAACGTAAATGACCCAAACTCTAAAATCAAGGGGGCCCCTACCTGAACTTCAGGGATGAGCCCATTGGGCCCTTGTGTCACAACAGCCCAGTATATATGTAATTTAAAATATATGTGAATGAGTAAATGTTTCAACCGAAACTACCCCTTTCCCTTCCCGGCTCATATACACAAAACAAAATGTTTGTCTCTTTTAGTTCACTGAACGGACCAGTGGTCGAGTTAACCTGCCTTTGTATCTTTGTTTTTAACCTTTAACCTTCAAGCCATTTGTTTCATGATTCCATTAACTCCAGAGCGAGTTTCGACCCCAATAAAAAAAAACCCAACTATTTCTCCTCCCCCCCCCCCCATGTCAAGTTTCTAACGCCGCCTTGGTAACTCGTCTGTCTGCGGGAGTCTATTACCTGGGGGGAGGGGGGGTAAGGGGGCTAGCATCACTCACACGATTTCATTTTTCTTGTGTTTGTGTAGGTTGTTGGTAAAATATTTGTTGCTGGTAGACATTGCACACACACACACACACATACACACAAAAACACGGGGAAGATAACTCTAGCCATGGCATCGGTCATTTGTAGTGACAAGAGTTATTCAAAATAATATCTTTCTTTCCGCACATCTTATATTTTACAGATGCCATGATGTGTTGAATGATGTCTATGTGTGTGTATGTATGTGTGTGTGTGTGTGTGTGATTGGGGTATTGTTGGTTTGACTATAGAAATAAATGTTGAAGGTGAAAGGGCAGGGGAGGAGTGAGGATAAAAGGAATCCATTGATACATCGACAGATTTAGCATTCAATGTAGGTCAATGTAGGTCAATGTAGGTCCATCAGTTTCATTTTTCTGTCAGAGGCGTCCAGTCCTAAAGGGCCACGCCCACATCAGTTTGTTGGGGGCCCATACGTCAGCCACTGAAACGACTGAAATTTTAATGATCGATACGAATGGAACTCTACACTCGATGGGCCCCCATTACATGTGTGGGAGAGGGCCCGTGAGTTGAGTCGACCCGGCTGGCTAACGGCCAAACACCCACTCTAACATAGTCCGGGATATACTCCAGGTCACAGCAACCATTTCAGGTCAATTACTTCGACCACTCGATGGTTCGCGGTCGAATGAATTCTTCTAGTGTGGGCGTTACAGTCCGCGCACTCAAATCAAGTGTCCCGTATTCACGCCAAGGGTCATCACTCTTATTAGATCAGTTGGCAATGGATTTATCGGTCCTTTTGATCTGAACGTGGAAAATTTTTTCAAACCCCATAACTCACTTGTCCTAACTAGGGTTATGTTCCTTTATGTAAGGTCAAGGCGTGTACTTTAAGAGGTTTCATTAAAACTTCTGTAAGTATTTAAACATTAGGCCAACCATTTTCTTATTTCCAATGCATCATTTAGAATGTTATAGGTTGACTTAGTGTGTTGTGACCGTTTTGCTGGGTAAGGACATACAGTTGACCCCATTAGCAATGGGTTAGGACATACAGTTGACCCCATTAGCAATGGGTTAGGACATACAGTTGACCCCATTAGCAATGGGTTAGGACATACAGTTGACCCCATTAGCAATGGGTTAGGACATACAGTTGACCCCATTAGCAATGGGTTAGGACATAAGTTGACCCCATTAGCAATGGGTTGAGACTTAGCCACATTATGAAGCTACCCCCCCTCCCCCACTCAGTTCTTAAGTCAAAGGTGAAAGCTCATCGAGTGCTATGAAGGATCACAAAAAACATTATCTTAGCTGTCGTTTTAATACAGCCACACATATGTTGTACCCTCACACATACGTAAGTTGTACCCACACACGCATACATATGTTGTACTCACACACATACATATGCTGTACTCTCTCACACACAAATGTTGTACTCACACACATACATATGCTGTACTCTAAAACACACATGTGTTGTACTCTCACACACATATGTTGTACCCACACACATACATATGTTGTACTCACACACATACGTAAGTTGCACGGACACACACACATATGTTGTACTCACACACACACAAATGGTGTACTCACACACACAAATGTTGTACTCACACACACACAAATGTTGTACTCACACACATACGTAAGTTGTACTCACACACATACATATGCTGTACTCTCTCACACACAAATGTTGTACTCACACACATACATATACTGTACTCTAAAACACACATGTTTTGCACTCTCACACACATATGTTGTACCCACACACATACATATGTTGTACTCACACACATACTTAAGTAGCACGTACACACATACATATGTTGTACTCACACACACACAAATGTACTCACACACACACAAATGTTGTACTCACACACACACAAATGTTGTACTCACACACACACAAATGTTACACTCACACACATACGTAATTTGTACTCACACACACATGTTGTACCCACACACATACAAATGTTGTACTCACACACATACGTAATTTGTACCCACACACATACGTAAGTTGTACTCACACACATACATATGTTGTACTCACACACATACATATGTTGTACTCAGACATACACATCTATGTTATATTCACAATTACCCACTTATGTTGTACTCACGATTACACCCGCATATGTTGTACTCACACATACACACACGTGCCACACACACACACACATGTTGTACTCACAATTAGACACTCATATCGGCACACTCACCGAGATACATATTCACACATGGAAGAGCAAACTCTTAACACATCTGACCTTCATTGAATCTGTTCAAATTACCAAGACATTTCAAAATAATATAATACATGTATTTATTTTATATTCCTGGCTAGGAGACATCAATGATCTCCTTCCATTAGATCTTGGTATTAGTTCCCAGACCAGGTAAGGCATCTCAAACTATCCTACTGGTATTAGTTCCCAGACCAGGTAAGACATCTCAAACTATCCTATTGGTATTAGTTCCCAGACCAGGTAAGGCATCTCAAACTATCCTACTGGTATTAGTTCCCAGACCAGGTAAGACATCTCAAACTATCCTACTGGTATTAGTTCCCAGACCCAGTAAGGCATCTCAAACTATCCTATTGGTATTAGTTCCTAGACCAGGTAAGGCATCTCAAACTATCCTATTGGTATTAGTTCCCAGACCCCAGTAAGGTATCTCAAACTATCCTACTGGTATTAGTTCCCAGACCAGGTAAGGCATCTCAAACTATCCTATTGGTATTAGTTCCCAGACCCGGTAAGGCATCTCAAACTATCCTATTGGGAATTGAAAAATTACATTGTATTACGAGGTACAGCAAACATAGACAAGAATTTACTCAAATGCAGTTTAAATTAAAGAAAATTTTATATTAAAACAACATAGTTCCTGATTTAAAAATGAACTAAGTTGGCAACATCTCAAGTAAAATCAACTAAGTTGGCAACATCTCAAGTAAAATCAACTAAGTTGGTAAGATCGCAAGCAAAAATATTATTACACATCTTTTTAAAATAAAATTGTGTTATTTGTGTATAACAAAAATGTAAATTGTATTTCGTTTTATTTAAATTTAAATTGTTCTTTTGATCAAATCAACGGAGGTGCTGATACAAATTAAAAATAACCCAGGGATTCCCTTGACCTTGTACAAGTATAATTTGGACCTGTTGTTATTCCTCACTCACTACATCATAGTATAACGTATAAATAACTTGTAATTTTAAAGTTGAAAAAGTTGAAAAATCTATGTGGTCATAAGTAAGTGGTCACTAGTATGCTGTCATCAGCAGCTAAACTCAACAGTTGCACATTTTAACCCATAGACTTCTTGTTGTTAACGGTGGTGCACACTAGCACACGTTGTATAAATAAATTTGGGACACACGCGTTTTATGTATTCTATATTGAGCTTAAAATGATTTACTTCTGAGGCCGAACCAACCTTTAACTTCCCTATTTTTTTTATTACAAATTTATTGGTGCACGTTATTATCTTTAATAGGGAAACTTGACTTAATTCGAACTTCTTTCTTTAAACCATAACATTTCCAAAAGACTGTTTAATTTTGTGATTCTTCTAAGACTCATTTTTCGACAAATTTTTTACGACATTCAGACTGTTTTTATCTTCTCCTCATCTTCAGGCAGCCAGGTTTTTTTTTGTGATTTTTTTTTTGGTCAAGTTAACCTTAACGCAGTTTAGATAACTCCTAAAGTTAATATCTTCACAGTTGTAGCCCTTGTTTTTATAGGGTTTGATGTTCTCTTGTTAGCTGAGCTGCTGGTAAGAAAAATAT
>JAGDYQ010000019.1:5541540-5558721 GCA_021962125.1 Bulinus truncatus
CTATCCTATCATATCCTAGTATCTCCTATGTTTTCTATATATCTGTCTGTATGCCTTTGTCTAACTATCATTCTGTCTGTCTCTGTCTACCTGTCTGTATGGCTGTCTGCATTTGTGCCTGTCTGCCTGTCCGTATGTCTGCCTGTCTGTATGTCTGCCTGTATGCCTGCCTGTCTACATGTACACCTATATGCCTGTATGTCTGCCTGCGTGTCTGCCTGTCTGTCTTAACTTTGAACGCATTGTTTTTCTTGTTCTTACATATTAAAACTTTGTTCAATTTGAGGTGTACCAGATTGTAAAATGTTCATATCCGTCACGGTTTACAATAACCATGAATGTGTCTAGTTTCATTTTGTTTGTGTTATTGTGTTCTATTATTGAACAGAAATATTTTCATAGTGGATATGTTATCTTTTGTTTTATATAGACAATAAAAACATCAGCATATAACAGAAACACATTCATACAAAACAACTTTAAATTCTTACAAACATACTACAGTTATACAAACATCCTACAATCATATAAACATCTTTTAGTCATACAAACATCTCACAATCATACAAACATCTTGCAATCAAACAGACTTTCCGACACATAAACAGGGCCGGTTTGAACAAAGAGCCCTCTTTGGCTCTTGTCCTGGGGCCCTGCAAATAAATTGGTTGATAATAAAACATTTTCTGGGTTGTTTGAAATGTTTCAACCTATTTCCCGAAGGATATCGCAGCCTTAGAAATTATTTTTAATGTAAGCGCGCCATGACGGCATCTAGGTCGTAACATGTGTGTCTGTCTCTGTCTGTCTGTCTCTGTCTGTCTCTGTCTGTCTCTGTCTGTCTCTGTCTGTCTCTGTCTGTCTCTGTCTGTCTGTCTTGCTGTCTGTCTCTGTCTGTCTGTCTCTGTCTGTCTGTCTGTCTCTGTCTGTCTGTCTCTGTCTGTCTCTGTCTGTCTGTCTCTGTCTGTCTGTCCCTGTCTGTCTGTCTTGACCTGTCTGTCTCTGTCTGTCTGTCTCTGTCTGTCTGTCTCTGTATGTCTGTCTTGACCTGTCTCTGTTTATATGTTTCTGTCTGTCTCTCTGCCTGTCTGTCTATCTCTGTCTGTCTGTCTGTCTCTGTATGTCTGTCTTGACCTGTCTCTGTTTATATGTTTCTGTCTGTCTCTCTGTCTGTCTGTCTATCTCTGTCTGTCTGTCTCTGTATGTCTGTCTTGACCTGTCTCTGTTTATATGTTTCTGTCTGTCTCTGCCTGTCTCTCTGCCTGTCTGTCTGTCTCTGTCTATCTGTAGTTTATTGTCTATGTTATTCCTTGAGCTCATTCAGTGGATATAAATTGACCAATGGTATGGCGCTTTCAATTGTTTTTATTATATCAAATACCAAGTCTCTAATCGCAAGTATGTGCGTGCCTGGGCTGTATAAAATGTTTTCTGACATTTTTACATCGAAATTATAACAAAAAAAAAATAAATAATTGAATCTACGGTAAGTTGAACCGTGTTCTTTTGTTATCTTGGGAAATCCCGATTGGACAACGAACTAAATTTTTGAATTGTCTACATTCTCTATCTACGGCCGTGACATACTATGTCTGTCTGTCTGTCTGTCACAACATAAACTATAATAAAGTATTATACATCATATTAATGAGATGTTATGTTAGGATGTATTTACATCGGTAAACGATGTTTGGATATAATATGTCTTACGTTCTTATAGATTCAGATACCCTCTGACCCCTATAAACTTCTGGTGTCTGCTCTGATTAATTGACCGTGAATGTAACCGCTCTGCCCTCTGTAACCGCTCTGCCCTCTGTAACCATCTGATGGTCTGGATCTACAACGTCTGTTATTATTGTATGCAGCCGGCAGGGCGATGGTGGGGGGTGGGGGAGACGCCTATGTTTGTCTTGATATCCTAAACATAAACAGCAGGTCAAGGAATCACATCGGAAACTGGGGGGGGGGGGGTAGTATGGGTGAGGAGGGAGGTTACTGATTGAGTGCTAGGTGTTAGATACATAGGGTTGATTCTTAATAGGTGTGTAATGGTTGCTTGGTTAGGCACAGCAATATGTTAGATACATAGGGTTGATTCTTAATAGGTGTGTAATGGTTGCTGGGTTAGGCACACAGCAATATGGGTTAACAGCCACACACACTCACACACACACACACACAAATGCACACACAAAATGTTAAAAAAGAAAAACCATCAATCTATCCTTCTGTTCCTCTATCCATAGAGCCAGATTTCTACTCAGTCTGAGAGAAGGGGTGGGGTGGAGAGGGTAGGTCCTTCTGTGGTCGTTCACGTGGATGCATTCTATTAGCCACTTGAATATCACATAAACAGTGTGTGTATTTTTTTATATGATTCTTGTCTCTCTCTCTGAGTGAGTGTGTGTATGTGTGTGTGTGTGTGTGTGTGTGTGTGTGTGTGTGCACACTGCACACAGAGTGTTCTAAAGATGCCAGGCGATGATGAGGTGAGCGATAACATGGACAATTAAGCCAACACCTGGACGATATTTTGGCTGGCGTTGGTATCTATCTATCTATCTATCTATCTATCTATCTATCTATCTATCTATCTATCTATCTATCCGCCCGACTTGCCATCCGTCTGTCTGTCTAACTCTGTCCGTTTGTATGTCTGCTTATATATCTGCGTATCTGTCTGCAAATCAGACATTGACGTATTGATCACAAAATTATTAAAACTATTTATATATTATTGCACTAAATACGTAAGTATGCACTGAGTACAGTGACAATATAAGCTAAAACAGGAGTACTGTAAAGCACAGACTACACAGGTACTCGATTATACTTTCATTGGCCGTTTGTACCTGACGACACAACAATGAAACATGGAATCGATTCTAGTTTATTTTACGTATGTTCACTTTCAGGAAACATGTATTCGATTCTAGTTTCATATTTTTTCACTGTTGAGGTAAATGATCGCTAAGATGGCAAATGTCAAAAAAAAAAATCTTTTTCTTTGATTGAAAAATTGACTCCCCGGGTTGTGCGAGGGCTGCACGCCCCGCCATATGGTGCCCCCTAGCGGGAGACTTTCAATGGGAAGTTTCATGAAATTGTTTGTGTAGCTGCAGGTCTCCTCGGCCCAGGCCAATAGTTTTCTATCGACAGAAGGTTGAAAGTTGAAAGGGTAAACGTCGAAGTGACAGGAGATGGTTACTTTTGTATGAATATTTTGCAGAGCGATATATGGCGGAGAATGGTAGCCTTTTTTAATACCATGTAGCAGTAGATGGTAGCCTTTTTTAATACCATGTAGCAGTAGATGGTAGCCTTTTTTAATACCATGTAGCAGAAGATGCTAGCCTTTGTAATACCATGTAGCAGTAGATGGTAGCCTTTGTAATAACATGTAGCAGAAGATGGTAGCCTTTGTAATACCATGTAGCAGTAGATGCTAGCCTTTGTAATACCATGTAGCAGAAGATGCTAGCCTTTAGATAAATGTATAACATCACGACAACTGACAGTATGATCGTAGTAATAAGAGATTTACACAATTATTGCTTTTAAACACTATATACAGACTTATTGCTTTTAAACACTATATACAGACTTATTGCTTTTAAACACTATATACAGACTTATTGCTTTTAAACACTATATACAGACTTATTGCTTTTAAACACTATATACAGACTTATTGCTTTTAAACACTATCTACAGACTTATTGCTTTTAAACACTATATACTGACTTATTGCTTTTAAACACTAAATACAGACTTATTGCTTTTAAACACTATATACTGACTTACAGCTTTAAACAATATATACAGACTTACACGTTTAAACACAATATAGAACAAAATATAAAGTCTTTACGGGATAATGTTGATATCAGATGTTTAAATGTAAAATGGTTTACAGAGAAAGTTGAATTATTTTAAAATTGTATGCATTAGAAGGTTTAGTTTGAAAAGGAAGGGGGAGGTTGTAGAAAGAAAGTCTTAAAATAGATTCATCAGTTGTGACAAAACACAGACTGAATGTAAACATTGACAGATGGTCTAATATTTACAAAAACATTAATACACAAAAGTTACCAGGACAACGAAATAGTAGTGATGGGTGGGAGTGTGATAAACCATGACATGAGATTATCAGATTGTTGAGTTATCACACTGACATTGTCTGTACATCACTGCATACCGCACCACATGGTCTCCATTAAATGACATTCAATGTGACAGCATCAACGGGGGTCTGAGGGACGGGTGAAGGGGTAAGTAAATCCCCCCCCCAATCTGGACCCCGGATGGAGGTCTGGATAAACCCCCGGGCTCACGTGACAACCCAAGTCCGTACAACTTTAAGTGTTAACGTGTAAACAGATCGAATGACGGTTAAAGGGCCCATGACTCATCTGGCCCGATGCCCCGAATGAGTGTCCACTCAGGAGTGCCTGTTACGCTGGGCACCGAAAGGTGAGGGGTGTAGTCAGAGTAGGTGGAGTGGGGGGGGGGTGGGCTGTTGAGTGGGAAGGAGTGAACTATTTTTTTTTGTTAATTTACCTATTTCTGTTAACTTAATATGTTCATCTGTAGTGCTGGATAAATAAATGGCTGTCACAAGTGGCCCCAGTGGTACAACCTCCCTCCTTACTCCCCCCCACCACCCTATCGCCCAACTTTGTCCTCACTTAACTTGGTTTAACACACTCTCTCTCCCTTTCTCTCTCTCTCTCTCTCTCCCTTTCTCTCTCCCTCTCTCTCTCTCTCGCTCTCTCTCTCTATCTCTCTCTCACTCCCTTTTTCTCTCTCTCTCTCCACTGCCTGCAAGTCTATCCCATACCCATCCCCTCCCTCCATGCCTACTTGAAGCAAGGGTTGGTCAGGTGTGAGTCCACACGTGGGGGTTAAGATAACCATTACCTTCAAGTGAGACTCAAATTTGTTGTTTCAACATCTTGTTTTAAATGTCATTACATTCGGTGAGTTAGATATGTGTGTGCGTGTGAGTGTGGTGTGTGTGTTTAGATCTTTGTGTGTGTGGGGGGGGTGTATGTGTGTGGGATGTGTGTGTGTGTGTGTGTGTGTGTGTGTGGGTTAGTTGAAAAAGACGTATTGAGGAGAGGACAAATGGTATCTTGAAAAGAATTCAAACGTTGCAAGGAATCAACGACCAGTGTGAAGTCGTGTGACATCATTGTCGTCCGTTGAAGCAATCAGGTTCAAATCCTGGGAATTAGTGGAGCTCAGCTATGGCCTGATATTGATGGACACAACACAATACAACACAACACAATACAACACAATACAACACAATACAACACAATACAACACAACACAATACAACACAACACAATACAACACAATAAAGTCTTTTTACCGTATGTCCCCATACCCGGGAATATATGGATCATGGAGACAATTCCAATTAATTTAGATTCAAAGATAAAAAAGATCAGCCCCCCCCCCCCACCCTGCTACTATTTCAGTCGATGGTATTGTATTTAGTCATTAGCGAATCATTGTTGTATTGTTTATTGTACTGATTGTCGTGATGACTGTTGTAATAATTTTGTTAATTATTGTTGCATTGATTGTTGTATTGTTTATTGTACTGATTGTTGTGATGACTGTTGTAATAATTTTGTTAATTATTGTTGTATTGTTTATTGTACTGATTGTTGTGATGACTGTTGTAATAATTTTGTTAATTATTGTTGTATTGTTTATTGTACTGATTGTTGTGATGACTGTTGTAATAATTTTGTTAATTATTGTTGTATTGTTTATTGTACTGATTGTTGTGATGACTGTTGTAATAATTTTGTTAATTATTGTTGTATTGTTTATTGTACTGATTGTTGTGATGACTGTTGTAATAATTTTGTTAATTATTGTTGTATTGTTTATTGTACTGATTGTTGTGATGACTGTTGTAATAATTTTGTTAATTATTGTTGTATTGTTTATTGTACTGATTGTTGTGATGACTGTTGTAATAATTTTGTTAATTATTGTTGTATTGTTTATTGTACTGATTGTTGTGATGACTGTTGTAATAATTTTGTTAATTATTGTTGTATTGTTTATTGTACTGATTGCTGTGATGACTGTTGTAATAATTTTGTTAATTATTGTTGTATTGTTTATTGTACTGATTGTTGTGATGACTGTTGTAATAATTTTGTTAATTATTGTTGCATTGTTTATTGTACTGATTGTCGTGATGACTGTTGTAATAATTTTATTAATTATTGTTGTATTGTTTATTGTACTGATTGTCGTGATGACTGTTGTAAAAATTTGTTAATTATTGTTGCATTGATTGTTGTATTGTTTATTGTACTGATTGTCGTGATGACTGTTGTAATAATTTTGTTAATTATTGTTGTATTGTTTGTTGTACTGATCGTTGTGATGACTGTTGTAATAATTTTGTTAATTATTGTTGCATTGATTGTTGTATTGTTTATTGTACTGATTGTTGTGATGACTGTTGTAATAATTTTGTTAATTATTGTTGTATTGTTTATTGTACTGATTGTTGTGATGACTGTTGTAATAATTTTGTTAATTATTGTTGTATTGTTTATTGTACTGATTGTTGTGATGACTGTTGTAATAATTTTGTTAATTATTGTTGTATTGTTTATTGTACTGATTGTTGTGATGACTGTTGTAATAATTTTGTTAATTATTGTTGTATTGTTTATTGTACTGATTGTTGTGATGACTGTTGTAATAATTTTGTTAATTATTGTTGTATTGTTTATTGTACTGATTGTTGTGATGACTGTTGTAATAATTTTGTTAATTATTGTTGTATTGTTTATTGTACTGATTGTTGTGATGACTGTTGTAATAATTTTGTTAATTATTGTTGTATTGTTTATTGTACTGATTGTTGTGATGACTGTTGTAATAATTTTGTTAATTATTGTTGTATTGTTTATTGTACTGATTGCTGTGATGACTGTTGTAATAATTTTGTTAATTATTGTTGTATTGTTTATTGTACTGATTGTTGTGATGACTGTTGTAATAATTTTGTTAATTATTGTTGCATTGTTTATTGTACTGATTGTCGTGATGACTGTTGTAATAATTTTATTAATTATTGTTGTATTGTTTATTGTACTGATTGTCGTGATGACTGTTGTAAAAATTTGTTAATTATTGTTGCATTGATTGTTGTATTGTTTATTGTACTGATTGTCGTGATGACTGTTGTAATAATTTTGTTAATTATTGTTGTATTGTTTGTTGTACTGATCGTTGTGATGACTGTTGTAATAATTTTGTTAATTATTGTTGCATTGTTTATTGTACTGATTGTCGTGATGACTGTTGTAATAATTTTATTAATTATTGTTGTATTGTTTATTGTACTGATTGTCGTGATGACTGTTGTAATAATTTGTTAATTATTGTTGCATTGATTGTTGTATTGTTTATTGTACTGATTGTCGTGATGACTGTTGTAATAATTTTGTTAATTATTGTTGCATTGATTGTTGTATTGTTTATTGTACTGATTGTCGTGATGACTGTTGTAATAATTTTGTTAATTATTGTTGTATTGTTTGTTGTACTGATCGTTGAAATTACTTTTTGTATTAATTGTTAAAATAATTGTTGTATTGATTGTTGTAATGATTGTAGTAATAATTGTTGTGTTAGGCCTGAGTTCAAGTGACTGGGATCCGAGAGAGCGTATGTCAGTGGGCGTGGCTTTGTTTGACATCTCATTTCCGGAAGTGTCTTGAATTACTTAGTTTATAATTAGATTATCTCTGATTTTTGTCTCTAGATATTTACATCTGTGTTGGGGCTGGAGGGGACAGGAGAGACAGACATAGAGAGAGAGTGAGGGAGAAAGAGAAAGAGAGAGAGAGAGAGGAAGAGAGAGATGGGGAGAGAGAAGGAGAGAGGAAGGGAGGGAGAAAGAGATAAAGAGAGAGAGAGAGAGAGAGAGAGAGACAGGAAAGGTCTCGAGTATAAAGGTGTATGTGATAGAGAGAATGTTAAAAAGAGGTGGAGAAATGAAGGCAAGAGAAGAGAGAAAGAGAAATTGTAATGCAATTAAAGACAGGTCAAGCTAGTTGTCCAGTCTATCATACACAGGTCAAGCTAGTTTTCCAGTCTATTATACACAGGTCAAGCTAGTTGTCCAGTCTATTATACACAGGTCAAGCTAGTTGTCCAGTCTATTATACACAGGTCAAGCTAGTTGTCCAGTCTATTATACACAGGTCAAGCTAGTTTTCCAGTCTATTATACACATCCTAATGAATTAAACAAATTGTATCTCAGCAGACTTGAGTCCACAACCAGTGATGTATTTAACTTTTGACTTGATTTTTGTTTAGATTCTCCCAATCAGTCAATTAAACAATCAAACCTTTCAATCAATTAATCAATCAAACCTTTCAATGAATTAAACAATCAAACCTTTCAATCAATTAAACAATCAAACCTTTCAATGAATTAAACAATCAAACCTTTCAATGAATTAAACAATCAAACCTTTCAATCAATTAAACAATCAAACCTTTCAATCAATTAAACAATCAAACCTTTCAATCAAACCTTTCAATCAATTAAACAATCAAACCTTTCAATCAATGAATCAATCAGTGTAGACGTTTGTCTGTATATGACGTGGTGCCGTCAACAATGACAGGCCAGAAAGTCACTTTGAAGTGATTTGTTTTGAGATTAACACTTACTCTGATGGGGAAAAAAAACAAACCTCGACAGTAATGACGTCATCACGCGAAATATTTAGCCTCGACTAAAACCAATGTTGTGTGTGTGTGTGTGTGTATTTGTGTGTATCTCTATATGTGTGTGTATGTTTGTATGTGTGTGTGTGTGTACGAGCATGTGTGTGTGTGTTTGTGTGTGTGTATGTGTGATTATCTCCATATTTTGTCCAGGATCAAAGAACACGTGCCGTTGTTTCCCCCCCCCCACCACCCGAAGTCAAAGATTGGACTTAGCTGGTGAGTTTTAAAAGTGACAGGTCAGGGCCGTCAACTAGTGTACTTGTCGGGATAATGAGGACCCTTCTACTCTCCCGACCCCAGCGCCCTCTCCCAGCCAAGGGAAATAATCCATTGGGCACACAACTCTGAAGAGAAACTGGCAGCACGTTCAGAATGTGCACGAGTAGGTTCCCCTTGTTAATCTCGACAAGTTCTCTCCCCCTTCCTCTCCCCTTCTCTTGTGGGAGTGTGTGTGTGTGTGTGTGTGCGTGGGTGGGGTGGGGCGGTTAAAAACTAAACACAAGTTTAGTCTAGAGAATTATTTAGTTCAACATTTGTTTATGCCCCTCCTTCTCGTCTTGAAGTTTCCTTTCAGTCAGTGAATCGACGGAATAAATATTGAGAAGTTTGTGTGGGATTAGCCATATGGTAATAAAATAAAAGAAATGTTGCATTCAGTCAGTGTACAGAATATGTTGTATGAGTTTATATGTCATATAATTAATGAATGAATTTACTTTGAAAGTAATTTTATTAAGGTAACAAATGAGATAAAAATAATGAAAGATAGAGAGAGAGAGAGAGAGAGAGAGAGAGAGAGAGAAAGAGAGAGAGAGAGAGAGACAGACAGACAGTGAGAGAAAGAGAGAGAGAGAGAGAGACAGAGACAGAGACAGACAGACAGAGAAAGAGAGAGAGAGAGAATGGCCCGGGGGGGGGGATTTATCGGAAGGTTTTTATTAATGACTTCCTTAAATGTTCTTAGATAGACAGACGGACACACTGATAGAAAGATAGATAGATAGATAGATAGATAGATAGATAGATAGATAGATAGATAGATAGATAGATAGATAGATAGATAGATAGATAGATAGATAGATAGATAGATAGATAGATACAAACGTATTTGTAGAAATAAATGAATTATTTGAGAGAGTAGCAGAAAGACTTTTGGTAGATATAATTCATTCAGACAGACAGACAGACAGACAGACACATTGGAATAAATAGAGAATAGAGAATATATCAATATACAATGATGATAAATAAAAACCTACAACTAGTAGAAGATAAAAAGTCAGGATGAAAGGTTGTAGTAGTGATCAACTTTATGAAATGTTGTAGTGATCAACTTTATGAAATGTTGTAGTGATCAACTTTATGAAATGTTGTAGTGATCAACTTTATGAAATGTTGTAGTGATCAACTTTATGAAAGGTTGTAGTGATCAACTTTATGAAAGGTTGTAGTGATCAACTTTATGAAATGTTGTAGTGATCAACTTTATGAAAGGTTGTAGTGATCAACTTTATGAAATGTTGTAAAGATCAACTCTATGAAATGTTGTAGTGATCAACTCTATGAAATGTAGTGATCAACTTTATGAAATGTTGTAGTGATCAACTTTATGAAATGTTGTAGTGATCAACTTTACACAACATTTCCCAGATTGACGACGGCATTAAGGTCTGTTTCATTTAGTGAACATTTTCTCCATTTCAGCCTTTGGCGTCCACACACTAACAGCTACCGGCCCTGGATGGATTATCTCAGCAAACATCCAGGACCGTAGAGTCACTGGTCAAGTCCGTGAGAAGAACCGGCTGAGATGAAGTTAAAATGAGGAGTTGGGTCGGGACAGGGCTGGGGGTTGGTGTGGGGGGGGGGTGTTAAGGAGCATGCTCTCCTGTAACTGGCAAATCCTATGAGGCACCTTGTAGATTTGCAGAAAAGATC
This sequence comes from Bulinus truncatus, assembly GCA_021962125.1. Lineage (NCBI taxonomy): Eukaryota > Metazoa > Mollusca > Gastropoda > Planorbidae > Bulinus > Bulinus truncatus. Next base: position 5,552,268 of record JAGDYQ010000019.1, read on the forward strand.
TTGGACGTCATGGGCTCGTCAGATCTGCCCCCAGGCTGTTGACATTGTTGACTTCTCCCCCCCACCCCCCCACGGGCAGAGCTGTTGGAACTTGTCTTGATGTGTCACACATCTTTAATCCTTGGTTCTATATTGCAAGCCATTTGATGGAGGCATTTTGTCACAGCTCGGCGATTTGACCCAAGGTATGAACAAATTGAAGGAGATGCGGGCGAGAAGGAATAGCAAGAGTTCAAATACAGAGGCCGTGAAACTTGGAGGTTGGAGGGAGAGGAGGGGAGAGTGAGTGAGTGTGGAGATTTATGTCCACCTAAGAAGTTGAGAGTTAGTTAGGCTGACCGTTCAATATTTTATCTGACACCAATAACTAATAGCCGTGGCTATACAAGTCAATAGTATACCTGGCCAATGGTCTGACACCAATAACTAATAGCCTTGGCTATACAAGTCAATAGTATACCTGGCCAGTGGTAGTAGTGGATAGACGAGTTCGTTTATACCTGTGTGGAAGAGCTGATCTATCTATCTATCTATCTATCTATCTATCTATCTATCTATCTATCTATCTATCTATCTATCTATCTATCTATCTATCTATCTATCTATCTATCTATCTATCTATCTATCTATCTATCTATCTATCTATCTATCTATCTGTCTGTCTGTCTATCGTCTTGCTGTCCGCCTGTCTATTAATCTATCTATCTGCCTGCTGTCTGTCTATCTAATATATATATATATATATGATATCTATAACCTTATATAATTATTTGTCTAACTGTCTGTCAATCCATCTATATTAACATGTGTTTATCAACACAAATCAAAATTTCGTTCAACATCACACATACAGACAAAAAAAAACTCCTATTCACTGACACACACACACACACACACACACACACACACACAGTCACATTGAGTTCAATGAAACATGTACTAGGAGTTGCATGCGCTGGAGGACTATCAGCGTGAGCCACTGGTTCAAGTCTTTCCTTCTCTCCATCCGTCATATTCCTCCTCAGTGTGTTCGAGGCAACTTGACTAGACTTGGTGCACTCCCACTATACATGTACAATACATGTGTACACATATATCACGTGGTTCATATTAAGGATGTAAACATTGAGGTAAAAATAACATCATGGTAAGTACAAGAGTACCAGAGAACCACATGACCAATATAAATGACATTTAATGTCAACTTGTTATTTGTTAAGATGACATCCATTATTTGTTACTGAAGTCACGTGATCTGTCCATAACAGCTTTGTTGTCATTCATTATTTCAGTCTATTGACACAGTCAATTGTGCATATATTGAACATCTTAGACACAGGGTTATATACATACAGGTACTGCACCACAGAGTTAAACACATACAGGTATTGCATCACAGAGTTAAACACATACAGGTACTGCATCACAGAGTTAAACACATACAGGTACTACATCACACAGTTAAACACATACAGGTACTGCATCGCACAGTTAAACACATACAGGTACTGCATCACAGAGTTAAATACATACAGGTACTGCATTGTAAAGGTATAATTGTGTAAAGGTATAATTGTGTAAAGGTATAGAAGTGTAAAGGTATAATTGTTTCGTGTAAAAATATAATTGTTTCGAAACAGTAAGATCACTTTTAATTTAACTAAATCCGAGTTTTTTATATTTCCGGAAGTAAGAAAGAATTATTTAAGACAGTTGAAGATCCACTCTCGTATAGGACAGACGTGTCATTGTAGTTATTCTGAGTGATATATATTATGGTATTCTGAGTGATCACGAGAGAGTTATAGTTCACCTCTATGTTGGAGATATTGTGCTAGACAGTTTATTATATACATGTACTTGGATATTATAGATGGATCCTTAGAACTTGATTGAGTTCCTATTTGAATGTGATAATTTATTGGATTGATTTTACAATATGTACTCGGAATTTATTTCATCATTTTATTTATAATATTATTGTGTCGAGAATAAATACTTGAATCAGCAAAGTACTCTTATATCAAGTTATTTGATGTTGTGATTTGTAAATAATAAAGAACCGCCACAGCTACCAAATACACGCCTCCAGTTCACAATGATATAAAAAAGTAATAACCTGTCAAGGCTGATAGCAGTGATAGCCCAAAGCAATATACCCTGACAATGGTGGCAGCGCCAGCGAATTGAACCCTAGAAGACCAGAAAGTTCCCTTTTGCTGGACGAGCTAAATTCATCTTCCAGAGGCGGCACCAGAAGAAGTCGATTCAACCCGACGGAGCCCCACGGTGACCCACAGCACAGTGACCCACATTTTCAAGTCGACGTGTTCCGACACTGAGATCGTTAATAACTAACATCTCTAATTGATTGCGACAGTCTCTACTGTTCAGTCATTTGTCGTGCTTGGCAATTGTATGCCAAATAATTCTTTTACACTTTGATGAGTGTCAAGTATCCAGTATTACAGAATTCGTCCTTTTTCTTTTGACATTGTATACTGAAGAACTTTGACTGCCGTGACGTCACTACACAAGAGGAATTCAGGTCAAGATGGCTGCTTGCTACACACAACACTAAAGACTGTGCTTGTTAGTGCTTGTATTAACATTATTAGGAACCAGGAGCATCCGAGTTAATCTTTTGACAAGAAGAAAGAACAAGGAAGACAAGTAAATATACTTACTTTAAATTTAATTAATAATTTTTTTTCTTCTCTCCTATTTTATTTTCCCCTTATAATCAGTGTTCATTTATGTTATTTGTTTCATTAATGGGTGGTGGAGTGGTGAGTCAGTTGAACTAGTCATCTGGCGCTTTCTGTTAGGACATACTGATTTTCTTTCTGGATCTTTACACTTAATTGTGTGTTGATTGATTAATTTTGGATCCAGCTAGATTATCGATATCATGTAAATATTTAGTTGTCTGCGACTTGTTTGTTCATTGTTTAAAACCCTTTGTTTAAATATTGTCCGAAATTTTTTTTTCTACCAGTTTTGTCGATGTCTTGTCTAGTTTAATCATTATTTTTCTCTCATGTGTACTATCATACTCTATTAGGAATTTTTTTTTTTCGCTGATTCTGTTATCGTTTAAGTCCTGTCTTGTAAAAACCTTATTTCTTCATAATTATTTTTTTTTTATTATTTATCATTTATTAGACACTGAACACTGACCCCCTTCTATTTTTTTTTTTTTTTTTTTACTTCAATGTACAATATTGTATAATGATTTTTGCCATGTAATTTAAGTCAATGCCAGTTAGTAGTATTCAGTGCCAGTTGTTATTGATCAGTGCCATGATTTTTGCCATGTAATTTAGGTCAATGCCAGTTAACAGTACTCAGTATTTCTTGAGGTTTCATTGATTATAGATTTATGTATTGCCAGTGATACAGTATCAGTATCATATATTTTTCTATAATAGTGATTTTTCTCACTATATTTCCCTATTTGATATATCTGAACCGGCAATATGGAGGCTAAGAATATAGAAGAAAATTTATGGGAAGTATATGAGAGGAGAGGTGAAAAATATGGTCTAACAGGAGAGAAACTCCTACAATTTATTAAAGAAAACGTTGAAAAAGAGGAAGGCTAAGGCGCAAGCGAGATTGCAATTAGATAAAGAAAGACTAGATAGAGAGCAACAACTTAATAAAGAAAGATTAGATAGAGAAGACAGACTTGCCCTTAGAAACCTTGAAAAGGATAAATTAGAGGCAGACAGACAAGAAAAATTAGAAAAGAGAAATTAGAAATGAAAAAGTTAGATGCAGACAGACAGGAAAGATTAGAAGAGAAATTAGACAGACAGGAAAGGTTAGAGAAAGAGAAAATACAGTTAGAAATAAAAAGATTAGAAGCAGAAATAGAAATGAAAAGAATAGACTCAGAGCAACACACAAAAACACTGCAAAAGAATAATACAGGTGGTAGACCACATATAGCTCAGTTTAATTCTAAAGATGGTAACATTGATGCATATTTGGCCAATTTTGAATCTATACTTACAGTTAACAATATACCAGAGTCTGAGTGGACTAAATATGTACTAGAAGCATTCCGTGGTGAATCAGTAAGCGTATTGCAAATGTTAGGACGACCAGAACATAAATCATATAATGAAATTAAGCAACACCTCTTAGATTTTCATAACAAAACTGAGGAACACTATAGGAATCTGTTCCACAATTCAATAATGACTGAAACAGAACACCCTACAGCCTATATAAATAAATTGGAGTCCTATTTAAATAACTACATTAAAATGGCTGGCATAAATGCATCTGATCCCCAACAAATTATAGAATTAATGCTAGTAGACAAAATTTTAAACATAAGCTCCAGCAAATTATTCTCTTTCATTAAATTAAAGAAGGTCAATTGCAAGAAAGATCTTATTTCCACATTATCTGATTATAAAGATAGCAATCAAGATGTCCCCATGTTCAAAAGTAAGAATGACAATACTTTTAGTGCCATTAGACACAAAAACAGATCACAATACAGTTACAATGATAATAGATATAGAAGCTTACCTGCCAGATTTCCTAATAGGATGCAAAGGACTTGTTATTACTGTCATAATCCAGGACACAACATAGCCAAATGCAAGTTATATCTCAACAGAAATAGATATGTGAATAATGGTCAGGTACAAGAAAGCAGATATATACCCAATAGACAGTATCATAGAAACAGTAATGATAGATCTTCTGGTAGATATCAAGGACAGTATCAAAATAGACAGTCACCAAACAATAGTCCTCCTAACATAATAATGATAGAGGCAGATCCTTAAATAGAAATAACAAAGTACATAATGTTAATGCTTTGTTAAGTAACAATGGTAATTTGATATTTTACCCCTGTTTTCTCAATACTAAACTCGGTTATATGTCTTAGAGACACAAAATTTGCTATAATGTGAGGGGTAGATGTATCTCTTGTTCCACATGAGTGCATGATGGACAGTTCAGAAGATATTAAATTAGGAAATGGTCACACACTTAGCTGTAATGGAAAGCCATGATAGATATAGACACCCCATGGATTAGTGGGAAAATTGAGGCCATAGCTATGACATCACCAGTAGCCCCTTTAATTATAGGTAATATTCCAGACATTAAACCAGATAATTCTCAAGAGTTATTTACATTTTGGTTAAGTAACAAAGAAATAAACATACAAAAAAAGTACTGAAATCTATAGATAAGGACCCGATAGAAAATGATACTACTACTATAATGCAAACTATGCAAAATTCTGAAAAACAGACAGAGGCAACAATAGTAAAACAAATAAACTCAATTTCAGTTGTTACAGCACATAATAATAAACAAGGTAAGAAAGAGTCAACAGTATCAGATAAACACAAATTAATATGTTTTCATTGTAAGAAACCTGACCATAAAGCAAATAGATGCACCCTAAAGTTTAAACATATTGAATGTTATTGCTGCCATAATTTTGGTCACAAACAATCATTTTGCCCCCTTTAGATATAAACAAACTAGTAATACCTATGAAGAAAACATCAGAATTAGACAACAACCATTGAAGACATATAGTAATAGACATACACACAATAGCAAAATGAGAGATAAACAACCACAAAATGACTATAGAAATGGACATGTACAGAATAAATCCAACCATGTAAATAACAATAAATGCAGAACAAGACAAATATATGAGATAAATAAACATACAAATTATTTTAATAAGCTTCAATGTAGCTACTGTAAAAAATTTTGGTCACACAAATGAATAATTGCTTTAAACTTAGACATATTTCTTATTTGAAACCCAGTTTGAGAAAACACACACATTCAAGAGGCACATTGTTTAATAAGCAAAACAAGACTTAGATGAAAATGATAGTATTTAGATTTAGCACATATTAAGCATTCAGACAATTTCATACCAGATATTTTATCAAGGCTAACTGAATAAATTGATCAGATATTTTGTTGCTGGCATAATAATTAAATAACAATTAATAACATACAAAATATTTTTCTTGATTGTTAAATGAAATTTATCTTAGACTTAACTAGTACACATATATACATACATTGATAAATAATGATGTGATTTACATAGATATTATAAATGGAGAATAGTGATTTGAGTTAGCATATTTGGTAACACATAGTAATTTTTTTTTTTAGAAATTCTTACTCAAGAATATAAATTCATTCAGCATGATATATTATGATTATATTTTTTGTTGATATGGCACATTGTACTTCATGTTAATAAATGACTTGGCAATAATTTTTTTTTGAAGATTGTTAATGTTAGGTTGGTGTTTAAAAACACTGACATGGCAATTTTTTTGTAATAGAAAGACATTGTGAACAATTTATTCTATAATGGCATTGAACAAATTTTTTTTTTGAGATGGCATACATTGGCATTGTAATTTATTTTTTTTTTAAATAT
>JAGDYQ010000019.1:5559221-5573753 GCA_021962125.1 Bulinus truncatus
TGTAGGCAGACATATTGTAATGGCAGACATATTGTAAACGAACATATTGTAGGCGAACTTATATTTGGCAAACAAGAACATATTGTAGGCATGAACATATTGTAGGCAGACATATTGTAGGCTTAGACATATTGGCAAGCAGACATATATATGTATATATGTACATATGTATATTTTACATAAGATATTATATTGTTTTCGAATGGGGAGGGCGCTAAAAAAGGTATTGGGCCCCGGGCGCGGGTTAAGCTCGACTGCGCCACCCGTGCAAGCCACATAAATAAACCAATAAATAAAAAAGAATGCCAGAACAGAAAGTTCAAATGAACTGTAGGCAGACATATTGTAGGCTTGGAAACATATTGTAGGCAGACATATAGTAGGCAGACATATAAAGTAGGCAGACATATTGTTATTGAAGTGACCATTCAAAGTTTTGTAGATCTCTTCAAATCAGTTTCATCCACTCATTGAGATCCGTTGGCATTCGGGTATTTTTGGTGTGCCTGGTCTGATGTACAGTTATTGTCAGTCATGCTAAGAAATTGTGAAGTTTTTGCAATGCAAGAATGGTTTAAGTTCCTTCCTAGACCTTTATCGACATCTTTGTACAGGTACCTGCCCCTCCCCCTGACAACAACTGATACTGTAGTGACGGAATGCTGAGATGTCAGGTGCTGTGATGACAAATACTGTGGTGACAGAGCCGCTGATGACATATACTGTGATGACAGATATCTTGATAATAGATACCGCGATAATGAATACGCTGTGATGACAGATATCGTGATAATAGATACCTTGATGACAGAGACTGTGATGACAAATACCTAAATAACAGATACGAAGTAATATTAGATACCGTGATGACATATGCAGCGATTATGCGGCTTCAGTGATAACAGATACGAAGTGATGAAAGATACTGTGATGACGAATATCGTGATATTAGATACCGTGATGACAGATACTGTGATGACAGATATCGTGATAATAGATACCTTGATGACAGGAACTGTGATGACAAATGCCTAAATAACAGATAAGGTAATATTAGATACCGTGATGACATATACTGTGATAATAGAAACTGTGATAACAGATACAGTGATGAAAGATACTGTGATGACAGATAATGTGATAATACATACAGTGATGACAGATACTGTGATGACAGATAATGTGATAATACATACAGTGATGACAGATACTGTGATGACAGATAATGTGATAAAAGATACAGTGATGAAAGATACTGTGATGACAGATAATGTGATAATACATACAGTGATGACAGATACTGTGTTAACAGATATTTTATTGACAGATACTGTGATGACAGATAATGTGATAATAGATACAGTGATGACAGATACTGTTATGACAGATACTGTGTTAACATATTTATTGACAGATACTGTGATGACAGATACTGTGAAGACAGATATTTTATTAACAGATACAGTGTTAACAGATATTTATTGACAGATACTGTGATGACAGATCTTTTATTAACAGATACTGGTACAACTTTTCATTAAAACATCCTTTCGATTCAAATTTTAAACAATTTCTTATAACAAACTAATCTCAGCATATCAGTTTTAATGTAAGGGAACCGTCCAGGATGTCTGTTCATGCCGAGTGAAGGACAAAATAGGGGAGAGGTCCAGTGGGGGTTTTGTCCGTGGGAGTTTTGTCCGCTTGGGCTTTGTCCGGATACCGTTCACGCCCCATCACTAAAATTTCATGTTCAGTGGATATTGCCCACGCCCGTTATGATTATGTCCTATTAATTCTATTCCATATCAACACCCCCCCCTCCAATACATCTGCGACCCCCCCCCCTTTCTGTCAAATGTAACAACCTGATGTGGCCTGCGATTCATATAAAGTTTGCCACACCGCTGTCTTAAGGCATGCTTTACTTTTGTTGATTTGTTTTAAACACTTGACTCAATTTCGACAGTTCTACGCATTTTTTATTTTCTGGGCTGTGGTGGTGGTGGGTATGGCGCAAGAGGCAAACTTTGAACCCTGGGGGAGGGGGGGGGGCTCTTTTATTATCCCAGCATTGTTCCACCACACATCAACCTCCGTCTGATAAATACGAAGTGTCCGGTAGCTGCCCATTTATTGGCACCGGTTGAACCGTAGCGTCCAATTCCTTAGACGGTTCAACTTACAGACCCACCCACTCGCGCCCCCCCTCCCCACCCCTCCGATGATGAAGCGACCGTCGAACCAGACAGAAAATTACAGAAGTTGGGAACTGAATGAAGGGTCGAGGGTTGGATGTGAGGTCAGTTTAAACCTTGCTGTTCATTTTTCACCCAGTTGATTGCATCTCTCTCTCTCTCTCTCTCTCTCTCTCTCTCTCTCTCTCTGCGACTGTCTGTTTATCTTTGTTGTCATTCTTCCCGCCATGTCCAGCAGAAGGTCAGCTGGATCGTAGGTCCAGTATCTTGTAGTGTAGCTGCTTCCAAATTTTGAGAACTGGAATGGATCAAGTTTTTTGTGAGCTCTTTGGACCAAATGACGGCCGGTCAGTTTGGTCAGCTGAATACAGGTGTGGATGGAGATGACCAGTTGGATAGATTGATGGTTTATGGATGCATAATTGTGGATGTTGGTTCGATGGGGAGATGTATAGTTGATGGATCGGTGTATTGGATACATCGATGGATAGGTATATGGCCAGGTAGATGTAACGGTTTGAGGAAAGACTGGTAAATGTACAGATGGGTGGATTGAATGATTGATATATGTACGTGTGGATAGATTGAATGATTGATATATGTACGTGTGGATAGATTGAATGATTGATGGATATATGGGTGGATAGATTGAATGATTGATACATATACGTGTGGATATATTGAATGATTGATAGATATATGGGTGGATAGATTGAATGATTGATACATATACGTGTGGATATATTGAATGATTGATAGATATATGGGTGGATAGATTGAATGATTGATGAATCAACGGATTTGTGAATTTAAGAAATTGGTGAATGGATGGGTAGTTAGTAGATCTATGGATGTAACGATGCTTAGATGGATACATGGATAAGTTGCAGGATGGATAATTGGATGGACTGCTTGCCACAGATGCCCGGTTCGGACTGGTATTTATGTATATCCAGATAAATAGATGGATGCATTGATGAATGGAGTAAAGGATGGATGTCTGAAATGTTGTTATGTGTGTGTACCGTTGGGTTGTTGGGTAAGTAACGTGGATGTGAATCACAATGTTAATTAGTGCTTGGCGGGCAACTGGATGTGCTAAATGGATTGGATTATCATCGGTATAGACAACTATACAAAAGTGGATGAATCAATATGTATGATAATTCCTGAAGAATTACGACGGTGCTTCGGTTGCGCTTTTTTTTGGGGGGGGGGGGGTTGCGGGCTCAACTCCCGACGTTTCCAGCCACCCACATATCTCCCGCCATGCCTCCATGACCCATCGCACTACCGCCACATTTGTGGCTTGCAGGATCAAAGAGATAAGCATGCCATCCAATCCTTACAAAAATCATAGCGACATATTACTAAATCACGTCGAATGATGTGTCCACTGTTGGTCAGTGCTCGGCCCTGAATTGTACGCCATTATTCTTCTAATCGATGCACGAATCATACGATTGTCCAGAAAATCGAAGGTGAAATAGTTCATCTTTTTTATCTCAATCTCATTGTGAACAGGAAGTAATAGAAATAGATCGTAACTGGTGGGAGGGATCGAGGGTTTGAGATCATGGAATCCGCGAGGCATGTAGAGAGCTTTTGTCAACAACAATGACCACTCTAGCAGTGGGGGATGTCTATTGGTTCTTATTATGTGCAATGTGTGAGTGTGTGTGTGTGTGTGAGAGAGATAGATAGATAGATAGATAGATAGATAGATATGTAGATAGAGATATATATATATAGATATATATATATAGATATATATATAGATAGATAGATAGATAGATAGATAGATAGATAGATAGATAGATAGATAGATAGATAGATAGATAGATAGATAGATAGATAGATAGATAGATAGATAGATAGATAGATAGATAGATAGATAGAGATAGATAGATAGATAGAGATAGATAGATATATAGAAAGAGAGAGATAGAGATAGATAGATAGATAGATAGATAGATAGATAGATAGATAGATAGATAGATAGATAGATAGATAGATAGATAGATAGATAGATAGATAGATAGATAGATAGATAGATAGATAGATAGATAGATAGATAGATAGATAGATAGATAGATAGATAGATAGATAGATAGATAGATAGATAGATAGATAGATAGATATAGATAGATAGATAGAGAGAGAGAGAGAGAGAGAGAGAGAGAGAGAGAGAGAGAGAGTATGCTCATCATGAAAAAAAACCTTTGAAAAAAATACCACTTAGAAAAGCCTAGCTACTTAACAAATATCTACTTTTAACATTTACAATATGTATGAAATTATATATACATATAATGAAACACATAAATTACTAGACAGAACATGAAGAATTGATGTTTTAACGCAATGGTGTCAGACACGTTGGGATGCAAGACGAACATTCAATTTAGAAGTCTAAGATTGACGAGTCCTGGAATCGTTCATGCAAATCAAATACGGGTCTTTTGTGGTGGGGGTGGGGTGGGCTGTGTCGCTAGATCGAACCACTGTCTATTTCTGAAAATGAAATATTTGATTTTTTTTTATTTGGTGAACTCCATCAAAGATGAGATGTTTTGTCGTCTCTTAGATTCGATAAACCAATAATGGTACGGTGCCTTCTTTCATCTTCACCATAGCTTTTTTTGCGCAACGGCCATGGAGGCACCACGGGAAGTATAGGCAGGTGGCTGGACACTGGTTGATTTTAGTGGAGAGTGGAAAAAAAATAACGGTCAGTTGCATGAGATAGTTCAGATAGTTCGAAAGTTCAAGTGAGATGTTGTTTATGACGGTCAGTTGCATGAGGTAGTTCCGCGAGTCCGAAAGTTCAAGTCAGATGTTGTTTACGACCTGCCTGAAATATTCGTTATCAAACCATAGCCCAAGGCTAAGACTCAGAAACTGATCAGAGTATGACCCCCCTTCCCCCATCACCACACACACACACATAACCACGCACGCACACCCTTCTATACATAACGCCCTGATAAGAAATCTACCCCACCACCCCCCACTCACCTTTGTTTTACGTCGTTGAGACGTAAAAGTGATTTTTGGGTGGGGTGGGGGGGGGGAGCACGGGGAAATTCTCCGGTGATATAAAAATTTATTGTTTATTGTCCTTGCCCTCGTCTCTGACCTTCCCTCCCCCCCCCCCTCGTCTCTGACCTTCCCTCTGGCGCCCTAAACTTTATGACCAGCTAAACGGGCCATCAGTCTCCAGGGTCACGTGTTCCTCCCCCCCTCCCCCCTCCTCCCACCCCCTCACCATCCCCGATATTTTTTTTTTTACGGCCGATAATTATGTTTTGTTCCTGCACCCGGGGGAGGGAAGAAGGAGAGGGGGGGTGGTTGAAATGTTTAACGACGAGATGATAGTCCTGTGACCTCGGGGAGTGCATTCTCCAGCGAACAATACTGCAAAAGCCCCCCCCGACCCCCACTCCCCGAGTCACTCTTCCATTACCCCATTAAACTCCACAGTCTTCTTGATTACATTCAATATGTCCGTTACAAACGAGACCAACACCCCCTTTGATCTGATCCACGTGACATGTTGCCCTCCAATCGCTTTTGTTTCTATTTACGATACACAGTTAGAGCCCCGCCCAGCTCAAGAAACAAATCAATCAAGGAAGTAATGCTCATTAATGAGTTAATCAGAGGATTAATGAATTATTCGGAAGATTAATGAGCTAATCAGAAGATTAATGAGCTAATCAGAGGATTAATGAGATAATCAGAAGATTAATGAGCTAATCAGAGGATTAATGAGATAATCAGAAGATTAATGTGCTAATCAGAAGATTAATGAGCTAATCAGAGGATTAATGAGCTAATCAGAAGATTAATGAGTTAATCAGAGGATTAATGAGCTAATCAGAAGATTAATGAGTTAATCAGAGGATTAATGAATTATTCTGAAGATTAATGAGCTAATGAGAAGTAATCACCTCGACATATTTATTCAAGTGAATTCAATTAGCCGAATTGAATAACAGTTAATTTTGGTTCTCTGCTTAATCTAGGAATGTGCTGTTTTTTTTTTTGTTTTTACTATTGTAAATTTAGCCAAACTGACCACTTGCAGTGCATTGATGATCAGTAGATGGACTGATGGACGCGGTGATGTGCGATTCTGTCACTAATCAAAAATACCTTCTCCCCTGGTCAGACTAGGCATTCGTACTATAATTAGACTAGGTTTACTTTCAACTTTCGCGCTTGACCTTCCATTTATGAGCCACACCTGTATTTACTTGACCTTCCATTTATGAGCCACACCTGTATTTACCTAGACATTCCAATTATGAGCCACACCTGCATTTACCTTGACCTTCCATTTATGAGCCACACCTGTATTTACCTAGACATTCCAATTATGAGCCACACCTGCATTTACCTTGACCTTCCATTTATGAGCCACGCCTGCATTTACCTTGACCTTCCATTTATGAGCCACACCTGCATTTACCTTGATACAACATTTGCTAAATAAGTATTTACTTTTAATGAACGCAACTGTACAAATGGCGTGCCGATGTCATTATTGAGGCGTGGGGGGTTGTTCGGTTGGGGTGGGGGGAGGGGGAGAGAGAGAGAGAGAGACAGATTTGTCTGTTTGTAAACAGCCCGTGGGGGGGGGGGGCAGGTGTGCTTCGTGTATTAGAATCAGTGCCGATTGGGGCGTTGGGCTCACAGAGGATAACTTTACGTCATTGGGGGGGGGGTGGTGGTTCATGGAGTGACGAATAGGGTAGAGGCACCAGATCGTTTGTCTGCGAGCCCCCCCCCCCTCAATAGGAATGATGTGTCGCGGTATGAAGCCTGCGATTACAGCTCTCAGCTACCGGTATCCGGAGAATCCCACACGGACATAACACGTGACACACCCTCTGTCTTGGGATCCCTACCACCAGTGGCGTAGCGAGCTTAACTCGAGCCCGAGGCACAATACCTTTTTTAGCGCCCCCCCCCCTTTATAATATTATATGTAAAATATACAAATTTGACGCCCTTTTGTGAGTAGCGTCCGAGACACGATGACCCCTTCTCACTACGCCACTGCCTACCACACAATTTTTGAGTGGGCCCTTCCTGAAACAGTAATGTCCTCTATCGGTTGAGGCTGGGGGGGTCGGAGGGTTCAGACCCAACCCATCTTCTGTAATAACCCTGCTGTTACCAATCCAATTATAGTAACACATTCACAAATACAGCACATTGATAAGCACTTTATTTATTTATTTATTTATTTTTCTTACCCTAATGGCCCCCGCCGCCCCCCCTACACTTTCAGTATAATATTCGCCCCTGTTAGCTAACAGACTGACTGAAATACAGCTATGAACAATGACGTACGACTCGTGACGTTTCGCGACACAGTGTCTGACAAAACTGAAACTCCTAACAAATCTGCGAGCAGCCGACTGGGCTGGACTTTTCACAGACATTCACATTCAAGACCTCTTGTCCCCTCACTTGACCGGGGGACGGCTTGGGCCAAGCTCACCTCTATACTTCATCCTGTCCAACGCTGTCCACCCTAGACTAGGGCTTCCTGCTTTCCAAAAAAATGACCATTCACTTTGGTGGAATTGAAGGGCCTTCCAAATTTCTTTTTCTTTTGCTGTCTTGTTGTTGATGGGCCCGTTTCTGGGCACGTTCCTGTCCAGCTGAGTGGACGATGACCCGGTCACTGCGACACAAGTGCTGACGGCTCAAGTGGTCAACTGCGTGTCCTGCTCAGTGGGGAGGCTTGGAGGAGGGGGTGGGGGTAATAGCGCGTGCGCATGTTGAATCCAAACAAGAGTACTCTCTCTTGTTTCCCCCCCCCCCCTCTCGAATTCTATTTTTAGGTCATCACTCTATTAATCTGTCAATCAAACACCCTTCCGTAATGTCGTCCCGCCTCCTTTCCTCTGTAGACACAACAAACACTCACTAAAGTTCAAGCTGCAATAGCGAATTTATTTTTTTCGCCAGTCATTGATCCTTGTAAAAAAATATTTTCCTATAGTGATTATTATTTTTTTTTTTGTTTTGTAGCGTAGACCTCCATTTTAATTCTAAGGCCCATGTAAGTGGTTGCCAAATGTGTCTGCTAGATCCAACAGTGACTAAGTTACTTCCAACAGTGACTTAGTTACTTCCAACAGTGACTTAGTTACTTCCAACAGTGACTAAGTTACTTCCAACAGTGACTTAGTTACTTCCAACAGTGACTAAGTTACTTCCAATAGTGACTAAGTTACTTCCAACAGTGACTTAGTTACTTCCAACAGTGACTAAGTTACTTCCAACAGTGACTAAGTTACTTCCAACAGTGACTAAGTTACTTCTAACAGTGACTTAGTTACTGTTGCGGAACCGAGCGGAATGAGACATCGGTCTTGTGAATGACATTTTCGTCATTCACTCAGCTATTACAGTTTTAAAATTGCAACCATCAACTTTCTAACCAACCTCCCCTCAGGGAGGGGGGGGGGGAAGGGGCGTGGGGGTGTCACCACTAGCGTGTGTCTCTTTGAATGCCTTTAACAGTGCCGCAGTATTTCATGGCTCAACTGAGGTTCAAACCTAAAACCTTCATTCCGCAACGTCTTGACTCTAGCCAAGCTGTTACAGATTTGACCTACAAATGAGATATTAAAATAAAAGATCTGTGCCCCATATGTCTGGTGGGAGGAGTCGGGCCCCTCGCATTTGTGAAGGACCGGGGGGGGGGCAAATCACTTTTCATAATCTGTTATAATTATCATCAGGTGTGTGGGGGGTAGGAGGGGGACACCTGTTGTTAGAAAATGTCAGGGGGGGGGCTAAGATGGATTCTGATGACGACCCTGCTTTACGACACACAATCATCAAAACGTGAGGCCCTCTATCGCATTGTTCTAAATTTATCAATAAATGGCGTGACACATGCATTACCAGTAACAATCATAGCAATACAAATAACAATTACAAAAATAATAACAACAATACAGACAACAATAACAATAACAACAATAGGCTACCAATAACAATACAAACAACAATACAAATAATAATACAAATAAACGCACACGAATGACATCATGAAATAAAACACATTTACGAGATGGAAACTCTTCTTTTTAAACTTATGCTTCGGGAAACAATTCCTTCCTCGTTCATTTTTAATGACAACTTCAAGGGTGACTCAGAGCAACTCGACTTTAAACAGAAGCAAAAGTAGGAGTTCACGATAACTGAAAAAGAAACAACACAGAAAGAAGGGGGAAAAAAACCCAACAACAAAAAAAAACCCCTACATTTAACAACCATCATAGACTATTCTTGACCAAAAGGACAAACAAAAAAAATGAAATAAACAAAACTAGTTTGACCTGCGGGAAGATCTGAGTTAACGGGAAACAATGCGCCATTTTTTTTGGTTTTTGTTTTGTTGTAAACTGTCCGTGAATTGAAATCAATTGGACGCACTTCCTCCAGGGGGAGTAATTAACAGTCGATAAGAAAAACAAAATGGATGCAGAGTGAATGAACGAGACGCGTGAATCGTTGTGTTGTACTGATATAAGAAAAATAATGTGTGTGTGTGTGTGTGTGTGCGCGCGTGTGTGTGTGTGGGGGGGGTTTGGACAGTTGGGTTGAGATCATGACCTTTCAGCGTACTGACCTGATCTGGGGTTTTGATGAAGTAATTGTTGCCTGTGAAACTGTAAAAAAACCGTTAGACTTACTTAATGACATGTACAAATGTAATATTACAAACCATTAATTTACTTCATGAAATGTGCAGATGTAATAGTATATGCTGTTAAATTTACTAAATGGCCTGTACAGAAGTAATATTATCAAATGGGCTATATGACATGTGTAGCTGTAACATTACATGTCATTAAATTACTAAATGACATGTGTAGCTTTAACATTACCTGTCATTAAAGTACCAAATGACACGTGTAGCCGTAACATTACATGTCATTAAAGTACTAAATGACATGTGTAGCTTTAACATTACCTGTCATTAAAGTACCAAATGACATGTGTAGCCGTAACATTACATGCCATTAAAGTACTAAATGACAACTTTGACCACTTTCGTGAAACTATTACCGAAAAAAATAAATAACATACCAACCAGTTTTAATTAAAAAAAGAACAAAAAATATTAAATCTAACGAATTTTTTTTTTCATTGGCTAACTTTAATTTCGTATATTATTTTCATCCAATATAAAAGCTAGAAACTTTGGGGAAGGGGGGGGGGGGAAACATGCATATAATGGGTTAAAGAAATAAATTTGAGATTAAGTAAAAAAAAAAAGCAAGATTAATGAAGTGGGTGCAGGATTAAGTTCCTGGTTTACCCCGCATACATAAAGCAGACACACTACTTTGAAATGAAAATCTTTGCTCTTAAATATAAGACTTACGTCTTGGGTGTCTCAACCATGATTGATATTTATTTGTTGAAGCCACAACACGCTGATTAAGCCTGGGTTTAGATGGAGCCACAACATACTGATTAAGTCTGGTTAAGAGCCACAACATACTGATTAAGTCTGGTTAAGAGCCACAAACACTGATTAAGTCTTGGTGTATTACGAGCCACAACACGCTGATTAAGTCTGGTTAAGAGCCACAACACACTGATTAAGTCTGGGTTTAGATGAAGCCACAACATACTGATTAAGTCTGGGTGTATTACGAACCACAACACACCGATTAAGTCTGGTTAAGAGCCACAACACACTGAATAAGTCTGGTTAAAAGCCACAACACACTGATTAGGTCTCGGTGTACTACGAACCACAACACGCTGATTAAGTCTGGTTAAGAGCCACAACACACTGATTAAGTCTGGTTAAGAGCCACAACACGCTGGTTAAGTCTAGTTAAGAGCCACAACACACTGATTAAGTCTGGTTAAGAGCCACAACACGCTGATTAAGTCTGGATAAGAGCCACAACACACTGAATAAGTCTGGTTAAAAGCCACAACACACTGATTAGGTCTCGGTGTACTACGAACCACAACACGCTGGTTAAGTCTGGTTAAGAGCCACAACACACTGATTAAGTCTGGGTTTAGATGAAGCCACAACATACTGATTAAGTCTGGGTGTATTACGAACCACAACACACTGATTAAGTCTGGTTAAGAGTCACAACACACTGAATAAGTCTGGTTAAAAACCACAACACACTGATTAGGTCTCGGTGTACTACGAACCACAACACGCTGATTAAGTCTGGTTAAGAGCCACAACACGCTGATTAAGTCTGGTTAAGAGCCACAACACACTGATTAAGTCTGGTTAAGAGCCACAACACGCTGATTAAGTCTAGTTAAGAGCCACAACACACTGATTAAGTCTGGTTAAAAGCCACAACACACTGATTAGGTCTCGGTGTACTACGAACCACAACACGCTGGTTAAGTCTGGTTAAGAGCCACAACACGCTGATTAAGTCTGGATAAGAGCCACAACACACTGATTAAGTCTGGTTAAGAGCCACAACACACTGAATAAGTCTGGTTAAAAACCACAACACACTGATTAGGTCTCGGTGTACTACGAACCACAACACGCTGGTTAACTCTGGTTAAGAGCCACAACACGCTGATTAAGTCTGGATAAGAGCCACAACACACTGATTAAGTCTGGTTAAGAGCCACAACACACTGAATAAGTCTGGTTAAAAACCACAACACACTGATTAGGTCTCGGTGTACTACGAACCACAACACGCTGATTAAGTCTGGTTAAGAGCCACAACACGCTGATTAAGTCTGGTTAAGAGCCACAACACGCTGATTAAGTCTAGTTAAGAGCCACAACACACTGATTAAGTCTGGTTAAAAGCCACAACACACTGATTAGGTCACGGTGTACTACGAACCACAACACGCTGATTAAGTCTGGTTAAGAGCCACAACACACTGATTAAGTCTGGTTAAGAGCCACAACACACTGATTAAGTCTGGTTAAGAGCCACAACACACTGATTAAGTCTGGTTAAGAGCCACAACACACTGATTAGGTGTGGGTGTTAGAACTCCTGCAGGCATGCGTCTAACTCTGAAGCCTTACATTACTTAAATACTAGAAACTGTACATCTGGGAACCAAAACATTGACGTTAGTATCTGGGTTCACTGACCACTGACCTATAAATGCGGACAATTTGAATAGTTCTGTGATATTCCCCCCCTCCCTATATATTTTGATCAGAAAAAAAAGCAACCAACGTTTTTTTTTTCCGAACAGGAAGATGTGTGAACCTCTGGGGGGGGGGGGGGCAACAGGGGTCGGGTGTAAAGCCATTACGACTAATGCTGATATGGATGAGTGAGTCCCGTGGATTGTGCCGGTGTGAATAATTGAAGTGTCCGCATGGCGCCATCTGGTGACAGGGACAGAAACGAGTTTCCGGTAGTGACGTAAATACCCACAAATGAACAAAGCAACAAACACGTCCCTTCGTAGTGTGTGTGTGTGTGTGTGTGTGTGTGTGTGTGTATGTGTGTGTGATACTGATCATCATTTAGACATATTAATTGACAATCAGACATATTGATTGACAATCAGACATAATAATCGACAATCAGACATATTAATTGACAATCAGACATACTGATCAACAATCAGACAAGTTAATCGACAATCAGACATATTGATCAACAATCAGACATATTGATCAACAATCAGACATATTAATCGACAATCAGACATATTAATTGACAATCAGACATATTAATTGACAATCAGACATATTGATCGACAATCAGACATATTGATCGACAGATCTGAAAATTTGAACAGCATACAGAAAAAGAATTTCCTTTAAACTAATCCGAGACATTAAAGTCTGTCCAAGGTCTGTCCCAAGTCTGTCTAAAGTCTGTTTTAACCCTTTCTTTCTTCTCTTATCAAACTCACATTTTGTTTCTCTTTTAAAAAAAAAGAAAACCCAGATATCGGGTAGGATTTTTACCTGCACACACGGACCGCATATAATGGCCACTCCAGACTTGAAGCGGACCGGCAAACCGGCTTAGTGGACGGTCATTTCACTTACGGTACTCTAGCCACTCCATCCCCCAGGCACTCCTTTCAGCTACAAGTGGTGTGGCGGGGAGGGAAGGAGGGGGTTTGAAGGGTGGGGGTTGGAATAGCCTCTGCCCATTTCAAAGCTGTACTACATCTCAGTATCAAGTACTTTGACTTGATTATACTTTCAGTTTTTATCTCAGTTGTTTCATCTGTTGGTTGTTCACTTTTTCTAAAGCCCTCAACATGCAAAGAGCCCAAAAAAAAATTTTGATTTGCTGTTATGTCACAATATATACGATAACGTTCACTCATGTACAGGTTGTGCTGGCTTGGATATTTATTTTGAGACGCTCAAAGAATGTAGGGTTTTTTTTTTAAATAAGACGAAATTTTTTTCTTGTATACGAATTTTAACCCGCTAATGTACACACGTGAAATGGCACAGATGAAAGATATGACCAGATCACCCTGAACGTTTCGAGATCAAAACTCCCTTTTTTTTTCGAATATATAAATATGACTTTGTACACGTTAGCGGCCGAGGGGCAAATTACAGCCCCGCGGGCAGCATGCGACCCGCGAAACTATTTAATGCGGCCCGCCATATTTTTTTCAGGGAGAAATACAGTTCTAGCCTTTTAAATTATGAAGTTGACATATAAATTATATTTGCTTATATCTAACAATTCACCCATGTGCTCCTTTCCGGCCCACCGATCAGGTCACTTTACGAACCTAATGTGGCCCATTTCTCCAAAAAAGGTTTGCCGACCCCTTGCGATAGCAACTGTTGGGGGAGGTGGGAAGGGTAGGGGATTGGTCATTGTATGACTGCTGCAGCCTGATGGTTACATCTATCTATCTATCTATCTATCTATCTATCTATCTATCTATCTATCTATCTATCTATCTATCTATCTATATATCTATCTATCTATCTATCTATCTATCTATCTATCTATCTATCTATCTATCTATCTATCTATCTATCTATCTATCTATCTATCTATCTATCTATCTATCTATCTATCTATCTATCTATCTATCTATCTATCTATCTATCTATCTATCTATCTATCTATCTATCTATCTATCTATCTATCTATCTATCTATCTATCTATCTATCTATCTATCTATCTATCTATCTATCTATCTATCAATTTATCTATCTATCTATCTATCTATTTATCTATTTATCTATCTATCTATCTATCTAATTCTAATCTATCTATATATTTTATGTATCTATCTACAATAGTCGTTAAAGAGAGGTTGACAGATGGAAGACAC
>JAGDYQ010000019.1:5574253-5596753 GCA_021962125.1 Bulinus truncatus
TATAATGAGCCAGCAGCTCTAATACTTTTTGAAACAAGGGATCACCAAACACCATCAGGTAAATGCTGTACAGTGCACCGACCTTAAATCATAGGTAATGACGTGGGCAAACGGAAAACATGAACTTTGAACTATTAAACAAAAAGAAACCCCATAGACTCGCAGTTATTTTGAAATAATTTGAATTGTATTCGTATTTTTTCTTTTAATTCTGTGCACTTAAAGTGATTTCACGGGACATATGTGTTCGGCTGAGTTTTGGTTCGAGACTCACCCGCACTAGCCTCTATAACAATGTCATCGCGTTAAGTGAGGTTCAGATTTTTGTTAGATAACAATCAATAAATTATTTATTCTCGTGAATGGATTCGATCTCATGACCTTCAAGTTGGCAGTGGGAAGCACTAACCATAACCATGTCGGAGGGGGGGGGGGGTGGAGGTCGCGCTCTCTCTCTCTCTCCCAACACGGCTAAAAAATAATATAATGGCGATCAGGCGTTCTCTATGGTATTATTCGCTTTGCAGTAATTCAGAGGCGTGTCTATTGGGACGGGAACAGAAGCAGGGATGATTTCATTACAGACGTCATCGATTTTTCGTTGTCAAGCTAGGGGGTAGTAGGGAGATGGAGTCCAGAAAGAAAAGGGGGGGGGGGTTAAGAAGAATTTAATGGGTTAAACTCAGTATTATCTCCCTCAGGGGCAGTCCCTTTCCTCAAATATGGTTGAGGTGGGGCGGAGGGGGGAGGTAGGGGTGACTTCATGTAACTCGCCACTGTGATGGACATCCGCATTTTGGAAAATGGGACACAATGTTAGCGTTATTATTGTGAGTATGGTTGATTTCTAACGATTTGTTTAACTCGGGGATAACACTTTGTGATATCTCTGTGAAGGGTTGACTTGTTCTTACATTAGATCAGTGATAACATGAAGTTTTATCACATATCGATCTAGTGATAACATGATTTTTTTTGTTATCATATATGAAACCATTGATAACTGCACTTTGGTGTGGCGCCCCTTTACTACATCTCATGCAAAATCGATACTGCTGATATGAGGACAGGGGCAATTCTGGGAGGGGGGAGGGCATATAACAGGGGTGCAATCCGCGCCACACTTAGGGGGGGAGGGCTCGCTCACGATCTCAGCGTCATAGGATACACCCAGTAATAAACAAAGGAGTCGACATGTGTTGAAACAAGCAAAATATGTCGTTGTTTTTGTTGCACGAGTCTCACAGGTGATAATGCTTTATAGGAGGAGTGGTCAAATACAAGTCTTTTGACCTAGATAGAAGTCATATACATAAATAGAAACAGGTGTACTGTTAATTTAAATATATTTATATAACACTAAAACGGTTACTGGTGAGTAAGATTGTGTGTGTTTGTGTGTGTGTTGGTGTGTTTATATGGCGTGTACGTTTCCGCTGGTGTATTACGTGTGTGTGCTGGTGTGTTTATTTGTGTGTTTGTGTGTGTGTGTATTAAGTGTGTATGTGAGAGCTTGGCTCTCTTTTGGGTGTGTTGTTTTCATGTTAAGTTATATACAGCCACAAGTACAGCCAGAAGTTCAGCCACACGTACCTCCCTCACAGGTACAGCCACACGTACAGCCGAAAGTACATCCACACATACAGGCGAAAGTACAGCCACAAGTAAACCAACAAGTAAAGCCACAAATACAGCTACAAGTACAAGTGCATCGCTCACGCGACAGACAAATCATCAGACTGCACAACACGCCATTTTTTTTTCTTTCTCCACGTTCTGTGTCCGTTAACACAACGATAAAAGACATAGACATGAGTTGACTTTTAAAACGTTAAAAGTGAACGTAGCATTTACCGACAACCGTACCACTGAAAACTGTTATTTATGCACGTTGAATGCATCGGTCTTCCCTCTGTATTCATTAACCAAAAACCATGGTGCAGGAAATTTATTTGTAAAATAAAAGTTATTAAAACTTTAGTAAAAAAAAAAAAAATTACAATTTGTCTTGATTCAGGTACGTTGTAATAAGATTGAAAATTTCTTTTTTGTTTTTTAGCGTGTCGTGTTCCACGCAGCAAGAGAAAACAAATTGAATAGAACAAATTTTGCTTCAAGCATTTAAAGAAATAACAGTTTCAACAAAAAAATTTCAATAAAAAAAAATATGGAAAGAAAAAAAAAATTAAATTCACAAATCTCGGAGAAATCTTTTTTCATTCTCCCTCTTCAATTAATGGGCCCTTGAAAATCAACGAAGCTATTACACACGCGGAGAGAGAGAGAGAGAGAGAGAGAGAGAGAGAGAGAGAGAGAGAGAGAGAGACAGAGAGAGAGAGAGAGAGAGAGAGAGAGAGTGAGAGAAGGTTGGTCGCATAAACCGTGTCTGTGCGCGCGTGGGTGGTGAAGCGTTAATTGGGAAATACAGATGTCAAGTGAAGATCGCAAAGAAACAGGAGGGGCGGGGAGGATACGGTGGAGGGGGGAGTAAAAATATTTAAACGCTAAATGACGAGGTTTTCCTCGTGGTTTTCTAGATGCCCAGAAATAATTCAAGCTTTGTCCATTTTAAGGGAAGGACTCGAAGTAACTCGGGGCTGCAGTCCCAAAGTCGGCACTGCGGGGGGGGGCGTCATCAAGATGGGCAACAGGACCTACGTATGTTGGTGGATGATACGAAGTAAAAAAATTAGCTCGCTAGTAGCCCTAAGAGTTCACTCGCTAGTAGCCCTTAGTTCTGGGCCCTAAGAGTTCACTCGCTAGTAGCCCTTAGTTCGGGGCCCTAAGAGTTCACTCGCTAGTAGCCCTTAGTTCGGGGCCCTAAGAGTTCACTCGCTAGTAGCCCTTAGTTCGGGGCCCTAAGAGTTCACTCGCTAGTAGCCCTTAGTTCGGGGCCCTAAGAGTTCACTCGCTAGTAGCCCTTAGTTCGGGGCCCTAAGAGTTCACTCGCTAGTAGCCCTTAGTTCGGGGCCCTAAGAGTTCACTCGCTAGTAGCCCTTAGTTCGGGGCCCTAAGAGTTCACTCGCTAGTAGCCCTTAGTTCGGGGCCCTGAGAGTCCACTGCGCACAAATCGTCGATCGATCGCACACACACACACACACACGTCAACCAATATTTCGTCTAGTTGTCCTATATGCCAGGGGTCGGCAACCTTTCAGCCCTGGCGGGCCCCCTCAAATACACATTTTTGTTTATAATAATTTATTGTTATTTATGTTGAGTATAAAAAAATAACTAAAGACATCCAAATGTTTCTGTGGACCCCCCTATGGATTACACATGTAATCTTTTTTTTTTGAAGTAGCCAATGTCCACAACTAACTGACCGCTCGCCACTAATCACAACATTCTCCTCCCATAAATACACTTATCTCCTCCACAGTGGCGTAGCGAAGCTTAACTCCCGCCCGGGGCACAATACCCTTTGAGCGCCCCGCCCCCCCCCCCGCCATTCGAAAACCATATAATATTAGATGTAAAATATACCATTCGCCTCCCCACCCTCCCTTTGTGAGTAGCGCCCGGAGCATGATGCACCCCTTCCCCCCCCCCACGCTACGCCACTGCTTCTCCAATGCCCCACTGATTACAGGGGACATTGGCTCCACCCCTGGCGATGGTGTTCAGTGGAGCTGAAAATACAAACAAGTCATTTCTTTTTATTTTGACCTCATTCAGGTCATTTCATTGCTAATAGTTTTCTTCAGAAAGATAAACAAGGCTGACCGAATATCTTGTGTGTATGAAGTCATTGTCAGGATAAGGTGAAATCTCTTAGATCCTATAAACCATTACGGGACGGTCCTTATGGTGCCCTTCTTTCATCCAAACTGTAGCCGATATTGCAATGGCCACGGAGGCGCCACGGAGGCACCACGGGAGATATAGCGGTCGACTTTAGCCATGGACCGAAAAAAATTCCACTGGTTCTCACCGGAGATCGAACCTGGGATCCTCAGGTTTTACCCCACGACGTTCTATACATCCGGTGTAAATCTAGCCATTTCACAAACATGCCCACAAGCTTTTATCAAATACAGTGGATTCCGCTTAATTGGGGCACCGCTTAATTGGGACACCGCTTAATTGGGACAGCCGCATATTTGGGACAAATCTCAAAGAAACCAAAGCAAGAAACCAATAGTAAATTTGTATGTTTAATTGGGACAGCCGCTTAATCGGGACAAAAAGTCTCAGTCCCGATGTGTCCCAATTAAGCGGAATCGACTGTATTCAACGGGACGCGCTCACTTGATCGGTGGTGGACCATGACGTCATCATAATGCCAGGTCCTCTTTAATATGTTGGGGGGGGGGGCTGGCGTGGGGTGGCAGGCTAACGGACAGGACTGTTATAAAACATCATACATGACATCCATATGATGAATAATCTACTTAGTGAATCTATCGTATCGTGTTATTAGTATTCAAAGCATTGACCAACAAAAGTCTGCCAGACCAAAAAGTCAGGCGCCCATTTATGGTTGGACGGACTTGTGGGACATTTTAGCCAACTTTCACCGGGTCTTAGGAACGAAAGATCCAAATAAATAGAACTTATCGAAGAATAGGTGGATACATTCATATCAACTGATAGATAACTTCATCGATGGACTATGCCATTGACTATTCGACTGACTCTCCGGTAGACAGGCAGATAGGTGGATAACTAGACTGCGTGATATTAATGTTATCAAAAAAAAACAAGCATATAATTCCTTAAAATTCAATTTTTCTAATATCTAAGATACACAACTTGAATACAAATAAACAATGAAAACTACTAATACAGACGTAAACATCAACATCATGTAAACATCAACATCAAGTAAACATCAACATCATGTAAACATCAACATTATGTAAACATCAACATCATGTAAACATCAACATGTTTAACTCCTACGTCTGCTGTAAACTAAATTCAAACGTAAACTAACAGTAAGTGGTCGTCTGCCTCCCATCATGCATCTATAGTGAAATCTCTGCTGGGCGGTTCATGACGTCATTTCTTCCATTCTGTCAGGAAACAGCAAGGAAAAAAAAATAAACGGAAGTTGTAGCGGCTTTCGTAATAAAAGTACATTTGTTGGGACATTCCGTTGGAATGATTTATTTGATTGATTCAGTCGCGGACGTAGAATTTAAATTGTGTGATTAGTGCTGCGGAAAAAAAAATTCTAAAAAAACAAACAAACAAACACAACCTATACAAACCATAAACAAACACAACCTATACACACCATAAAACAAACACAACCTATACAAACCATAAAACTAACACAACCTATACAAACCATAAAACAAACACAACCTATACAAACCATAAAACAAACACAACCTATACAAACCTTAAAACAAACACAACCTATGCAAACCATAAAACAAACACACAACCTCTACAAACCATAAAACAAACACAACCTATACAAACCATAAAACAAACACACAACCTATACAAACCATAAAACTGACCAGAAGCTGAATTTGTTTTTTCAGAAAAAATAAGGGGGAAAACATCAAATGTATTTACAGGGAACAGCAGATATTTTTAATTCGTTTCAATTCACATTTATTGTCATATATTCCAATTGTTGAGATGACGGTGACGTCACCATTGCGAGGAAGCAAAGTACAAAGAGCACAGCCGGCTTTCTAGATAGAGTACTGTAGATGGTGTAGAAGGCTGCAAGCGCCGTGCTAGCTGCGGGTTCAAACCTCCGTTCGTATAAAACATGTGGGCATTTCAAAAACCTGCTCGCACACAACTTGATTAAAATATTTAAATTGGCGTCAGTCTTCAGGCCGGGGCGATGGACCGGGACAGGTCAACGAAATGGACACAGACAACAGTAAAAATTGCTCGACTTAATTTATATATATATATACAGTGGATTCCGCTTAATTGGGACACCGCTTAATTGGGACAGCCGCTTATTTGGGACAAATCTCAAAGAAACCAAACCAAGAAGCCAATAGTAAATGTGTATGTTTAATTGGGACAGCCGCTTAATTGGGACAAAAAGCCTCGGTTCCTATGTGTCCCGATTAAGCGGAATCGACTGTATATATATATATATATATATATATATATATATATATATATATATATATATATATATATCACCTGTTATATTGAACAATAATATTTTATCCATCGGATTTCTTTACTTTAGTTTAATATCTTAAAAACCACGGGAGGTAATTCCAAGGTCACCAAGTGCTAAGTAATATTTCGCCAGTAGTTTTTTTTATTTATTTAATCAAACGGTTTCGTAAAATTAGTATCTTTACTTTAGTGATTATTCTTTTGTATTCGTATTAAGAGTTTAAACTAATATTTATTTCGTCGGTATTTATTTTTTAAAAATAATTTAATTTAATCTATTTTCCTTTGTTTATGGCTTGAAATGATTGATAATTATTTTTCTAAATTTTGAATACAGATTCCTTCTCGCATTTGCAGTTATAGTTTTGCCTGTTCTAGTGTCGGCTAACCAGACAATCTGTTTAAATACGCACATAATGGAACAACAAACAATATTGTATCTCCACAATCACTGCATCAATCAATACACAAAACAGATTTAGTAACAGTGTTTTCTCAGTACATATTCTTACATTAAAGTAGACTAAGACAGGGCAACGCATGGCCGGGTACAGCTACTGGTATAGCCGGGTACAGCTACTGGCATGGCCGGTACAGCTATTGGTATAGTCGGGTACAGCTACTGGTATAGCCGGGTACAGCTACTGACATGGCCGGGTACAGCTACTGACATGGCCGGGTGCAGCTACTGGCATAGCCGCGTACAGCTACTGCCATGGCCGGGTACAGCTACTGGCATGGCCGGGTACAGCTACTGGCATGGCTGGGTACAGCTACTGGCATGGCTGGGTACAGCTACTGGTATAGCCGCGTACAGCTACTGACATGGCCTGGTACAGCTACTGGCATGGCCGGCACAGCTACTGTCATGGCCGGGTACAGCTACTGGCATGGCTGGGTACAGCTACTGGTATAGAATGGTACAGCTACTGGCATGGCCGGGTACAGCTAGTGTTTAATAATAATAATAAATAAAACCGAAAAACATTGTATAAAATCGACCCATGAGTTGTTTATGTGGTAAAATAACATCACATCCTTACAAGAGCGTCACGTGATGAAAATATCTCTCATTTATAATTCATCCATGGCCGAAGATAAACAAAACCGTTTATAAGAACACTGGTGTCGTCACAGGTCTTGACCCGTGAGGGGGGGGGGGGGTAATCATGCAGTACCGATAAAAGTTGGCGATAAAATTAAACTGAACAGCGCGGGACAGTAATTAAAACACGTCCCAACATTTTATAAATTAAAAATGTATTAGCCGATTAAATCATGATTAACAGCACAAGTTTCATTCTATTGATTTTTGTTTCAAACCTTGAATGAATATTTAATTGAATGAATTATTTAGTTATATGCGGCACAATTTTCCGTCTTCACCGTTGGGGGGGTCATTGTACAGTGGGTGGTTGGGGGGGGGTGGGGGTGGAGAATGACGGTGCCTACCATCCCACACCCATCATATCAGCGTCCGTTAGTCGTATACCAGACAGGAACCCGTGGGTAAGGCTGATTGATACTACCCTCGCTAACCCCCCCTCCCCCACCGACCCGCACACACAGACTTGAATACACCTCTTCCATTTGCACTTATCGGGTTCTTCATGGGAAATGTAAGAGCCCATCGTGGTCCGCGATTTGAAAAGTTTGCCTACCCCCTCCCCCTTCCCCCCTTTGCCGTAGATATTAACACCATCTTCCCGGCAGGAAAGGTCTATTGTCTGTGGTTCATCTCGTAACAAAGGGAGTGAACTCACATACAATAAACAATGATTCACGATTATCTTCTTTTTTTTTTTTTACTGCCCCTCCCCCCCCCTCCCCCCGGCCTCCTTCTTTCTCAATTCACCTGCTAGAATAACAATACCGCGGTCACTGCCGTCTTGGTGCTTCTAACAGTAACACTACTCGGAGATCAGAGATCATTGATTATCCCCCAGGTTAGGTAGTTTGTGGGGGGTGGGGGAACAGATCATTTTGTGTTTATTTTTTTGTGTTGGTTTGGTATTTTTTTTAAAATCTTCTTCCTTGACACAGTTAGCCAAGGCGGTGTGTATAGGTGTGTGTAGGTGTGTGTAGGTGTGTGTAGGTGGGGGGGGGGTAAACAAACGCTGGATGGGGGAATATTTTAGCATCAAACAGTTTGGTACTGGGTTGGTGGGAGAGGGGGCGGGGAGGGCGGAGGTAGGGAGGGTTCAATGTTCAGCAGCTGAGAGAGAGAGAGAGAGGGGGCATTGATGACGTAGGTGTATTGCCCTGATGTTTTGATTCACTGGATGATGGTATAACAGTATATTAACAGATAACAAACAAACCACTTTTGTTTTTCTATATCAGACATTATGTTTCATGATATTAACAATTATTTGAGCTCATATTGGACTTTGTCAACTCGCCGAAAGGCTCCAAAAAAGAAAATATACAGCAAAAAAAAGCTATTGAAATGTTCAATTTTGGTTAAATTTAAATTTCTTTCTCCATATCAGTGGCGCCGAGAGCCAACACGGGCCCCAGAGCAGGACATCATTGCGACCCCCTTAATAAACAAAAAGTCGTGAAAAAATTGACATGGTCGGGGCGGCCGGGCCCTCTTACAGATGCGGGCCCCCTGGCAATGACCCCCCTGCCCCCCCTCTCGGCGTGCCTGCTCCACGGCGAGTATATGTGACGGGTGGTCACGTGATGTAGAGCGCTCGACTGTCGACCGAAGGGTACCGTGTTCAATCTCAGTGAGAACCCCCCTTTGGGTCTTTTTCAGGTCCTTGTGGAAAAATCCCCAGAGTCCACCCAGTTACTGAAACAGTTGCATTGTTCTACACTTAAACTGGGCCCCGTTGGGCCGTTAGTGGTTAAAGAGAAATGTATTTGACTGCGAGGGGGAGAGAGATGACCACAATGTGTTGGGCCCGGCGACTGTCGTGCGGTAACGCGCTCGACTGTCGACCTGAAGGTACCTGGTTCGATCTCCGGTGAGGAACGAGGAAATTGTTCAGGTCTTGGCTCCAAGTTCTCGATATATCTCCCGTGGTGTCTCCATGGCCATTGCACTATCGGCTATGGTGGTGGGGGATGATAGAAGGGCACCATAAAAACCGTCCCATTAGTAGTTTATAGGATCTAAGAGATTTCATCTCATCCTTACAGGGACTTCACACACACTGTGTTTACCAATATATATATACCATGCCTACTACTACTACACATGGTAATAAATACTAGATCACATTTGAATTACAGATCTGAATTACTATTGTACACATACACACACATGCAAACACACACACACACATGAACACACACACATGCACACACACGCACACACACACATGAACACACACAGATGCACACACACACGCGCACACACACGCGCACACACGCACACACAAACACACACACACAACCACACACACACACACACATGAACATACGCACATGAACACACACACATGATCACACACACAAACGCACACAAACACACATGAACACACATGAACACATACATATGCACACACACACACACACACGCACATGAACACACACACATGTGCACACACATGCACACACGCACACACACAATCATGAACACACACATGCACACACACATGCACACACGCACACACACACACGCACACACACACATGAACACACACACATACACACACACGCGCACACACGCACACACGTACACATACATGAACACACATGCACACACACACGCACACACACATGCACACAAACACATGCACACACACACATGCACACACACACACGCACACACACACACACGCACACACACTCACACACATATAGGAATCTAAGATATAAACGTCTCATCCTTACAGGGACTTCACTGATCTATTGATGTATAAATCTATTTATCCAAGCATAGATCTATATAAGCCAGAACAAAGCGTTTCTAGTATGCTCTCAGTATAACGAAATTACAGAAAACGTAACAGAATATAATCAAATTCCGCTAGATGATAATCAAGAAATATTTGTTTTTTTCGAGCCAGATGAACGATTTGTGCCGACACCAGACATGGCCAAATTAAGATCCTTTTGGGGGCTAGAAGGGCCCGTAGGGCTTTTTGATCCGACCTGGCGCTCCCCTTCCATCTGCTGTCCCACATCAATGACGTCTGCATTCTATTTACATTAAACCATAACAACACTCCGTCATCTAACTTTTTGGTCCGGCCCTTCTTAAGAACCCGTTGTGGCCCACGGTTCAAAACATTTCCCCACCTTTTAGTCTAGAGAGTAACGGAGTGAATATGGCACAACCGTAACAAACTGTACAATTAATCTAGAATATGGCACAACCGTAACAAACTTTACAAATCTAGGATATGGCACAACCGTAACAAACTGTACAAATCTAGAATATGGCACAACCGTAACAAACTGTACAAATCTAGAATATGGCACAACCGTAACTGTACAAATCTAGAATATGGCACAACCGTAACAAACTGTACAAATCTAGAATATGGCACAACCGTAACAAACTGTACAATTAATCTAGAATATGGCACAACCGTAACACACACATCTAGAATATGGCACAACCGTAACAAACTGTACAATTAATCTAGAATATGGCACAACCGTAACACACACATCTAGAATATGGCACAACCGTAACAAACTGTACAAATCTAGAATATGGCACAACCGTAACACACACATCTAGAATATGGCACAACCGTAACTGTACAAATCTAGAATATGGCACAACCGTAACAAACTGTACAAATCTAGAATATGGCACAACCGTAATAAACTGTACAAATCTAGAATATGGCACAACCGTAACTGTACAAATCTAGAATATGGCACAACCGTAACAAACTGTACACATCTAGAATATGGCACAACCGTAACACACACATCTAGAATATGGCACAACCGTAACAAACTGTACAATTAATCTAAGTACTGCGGGTCACCGACTGTGGTGTAATCGTTGTGAATAATTTACCCAGAGGTCACGACTGTGTCCACCGATACCATCAGCCTGTCGCACAGTTTCTCACCCCCCCCCAATCCTCTCCGGTCTCCACAGACACCCGGGGGCCACCATACGCCCTACAGTGGAACGTGACTACATATGAAACTCCGACCAGCCTTGGGTCGTATCGATTTCCTTAGTAATCGGTAGAAAAAAAAGACAGGAAAGATCGAATACAGAAAAAAACATTTGTTTCGCAATTGCTTTTTTTTTTTAATTGCAGGCAAAGTGGACGTTAGTGGACACCGGGCAGTGTGTGTGTGAGAGTGGACGGGAGTAAACAGCGTGATGGTCAAGCAAGACACATTATAATATTTAATACCCGAGATGACCAACTAGTACGCTGCATTGACTACCGAACTGCGGCCTGTATATTTAAACGAGTACTAGTGTATGTTGCCATCTATATATATAGAGCTAGGTTAAGACTATTTTTTTAGCCCGGGCAGGGGGGGTATTGCGAGAGGAGGTGGGGGGGGGGCTAAATGCTCATGCTCAAGGCGTACGCCCGTTAATTCCGCCTCTGCATAGATGTACATGTGTCTACGAACGTATTTCTTCATGTGTACATTGTACGAGACTATCGTCAGTTTAGGCTTACATCGTATCGTACATGATTTACCAATACACTCTTCCTAAATAATAATCTTTTAGTAAGAGTGTATTGGTAAGACTTTTCCTCCTAGTCTCTAGACATTTACGACGCAATAGTACACTGCTTTGCACCCTCTCCCCCCCCCCCCCCCCACACACACACACTTTCCAATCCTTCCACCAAAAAATATTACGTCATCGCTGAGAGCAATTTAAAATAATTGTGTTCCAGTTTGCGGCCTCCAGGTAACTAATGACGTAAAAATTGTAAAAAAAAAAAATTAAAAATGTATTTAGACTCGAACCCATCTCCCCAGCGACTCAAGGTAACTCCACCACCCACCCGGTGATCGACATGCACTCGACGGTGTGTCTACCGTCAACCAACCTTCACACCCAGCGGCAAGACGTTTTATTTACTTTCAACAACACTCGTGCAGCGCTCGGCGCGGGTACAAAATCTATTACATCACACAAATGTCATCTTCAGCACATCAGAATGTCAAAGATGTCAGTGTCATGTAAAGATGTACCAATCATAACCGGCGTTCGGCATTTAGTCCTACAAATATATACACAAAAAAAAAATTAAACAAATGTATAAAATTAAATATAAAGAAACGGGAAGACATTTTGGTTGTGATCTCTCTACTGCTGCTGGCATAGTCACCTGCCTGTCGCTCACATCACGGCTGCGTCTTTAGTTCACTCAAATACAAGTGAAAAGTAGGTCAAACCAGGTAATCAAACCTCGTGACTGCGAAGAAGGTTATTAAGTCATTACCTGTATCGACCTATTTCACGTGAGCTGAGTTTTTATTTTTTATATTTTTTTTATGATTTTTTATTATTATTATTATTATTTTACTCTTTCATACCGTTTGATGAATGAACGAACACATTGTCATTTTAATCGGATGCACGCTTTTATTTCTTCTTTTTTCCTCCTCCTTCCTTCTCGCCATCTATTCCGTTTTTTTCGCACGGGATATTTAGCAAATATTGAAAGAACCAGAACTGAGTTGTAGGAATGACAAAGGAGTCCAGATAATTAGGATCTGGATGGTCCATGATTGTTATTGTGGATGGTCCATAATTGTTATTGTGGATAATCCATGATTGTTATTGTAGATTATCCATGATTGTTATTGTGGATGGTCCATGATTGTTATTGTGGATGATCCATGATTGTTATTGTGGATGGTCCATGATTGTTATTGTGGATGGTCCATGATTGTTATTGTGGATGGTCCATGATTGTTATTGTGGATGGTCCATAATTGTTATTGTGGATGGTCCATGATTGTTATTGTGGATGGTCCATAATTGTTATTGTGGATGGTCCATGATTGTTATTGTGGATGGTCCATAATTGTTATTGTGGATGGTCCATGATTGTTATTGTGCGGTCAATTAAAATATCCAAATACATTTTAAAGATTTTCGAAATGAAAGAAAAAAAATTGTTTTAGCAACGGCCATGACTAAGGCAGAAAATATTTACTCAGAGAGCTCTTGCATATCCGGCGTTTGTAGTATCAGACATGCTCATCCTAAATTTAGACCGGATAGTCAAGAGTACATTATTTATACAGTTGCATAAAAAAAAACAACACATCAGAGACGGACAAAGAAAAGGTCTCGAGATGTGTGCGTGGGGGGGAAGGGGTGGGGACGCGTGACTCCAACACGACCCCTTCCCCCCCCCTCCAACTTGAGGTTGATGAGCGCCAATCATGTTATATACTTAAAAGTTCAAAAATCGACCCTTCTGCCCCCCCCCCCGCCACTTGTCCCCCCCTCCCCCCACACCCGCGCCACTCTGCGGTAGTTGAAGTAAGACCATATTGAAACGAAGATAATAAAGTACAAACCCCGATACTCAATTCAAATACATCAACACACATTCAAACATACATACATACAAACATACAAACTGAAAGTTATTCGAAGAGCAGGCGAAGTCGCACGCTAAGCCGCCATCACATTGTGTGGTTGATGTGGTGTATGTGGTGGTGGTTGTGCTGGTGGTTCTCATGCGCCATGACGTCAAGAAACACGGTGGTCGTGGTGGCGCGGTGCGGCGACCATTATCCCCATTCCCCTCCCCTCTCCTCCCCCCCCCCCCAAAAAAAAAACAACCTAAGCGCCGCTAGCATCGCTTATCCCCCCATGATTACCTTTTATTATTTCCCTTGACTCGCTGCTTTAATGTTGTTATTTGTCACTAATGTCATCACAATAGAAGCTCGCGGCCAGAACATTCCTTCTTTCTTTTTTTTTTACATTTTTTTTTTTAATTTTGTGTGTGCATTTTGTCTTATATTTTTTAATGACAAATGTCGTCTGCGTCAGACAACCAAAACCGTGTCCGGTTGTTTGCGGTCAACCTTTGATCCGCGGAAAAAAAAATTGTACAGGTTCGCCAAAAAAAAAACAACAAGAACAATAGTATCCCAGTCTTATATTTTAATGATATATGCCAGGGGTCGGCAACCTTTTGTGACGGGAGAGCCAAAAGTTATAATTTACAATTTTCTCACTTCCTAAAGAGCCACTAAAATTGATGTTTCAATATTATGGTATCTCATTAGGATTAGGTCTATCTAATTATTATCATTTGCACATGGTACTGGAAGGCCGAAATTCGACATCAGAAGAGCCGACCCATGATATATGCCAATATTTTATCAACATGACAACTGGTATTCCACCAATTCCACCAGCAGGAGCGGATGTTATGCTAGAGGGAAGAAATATCAGAGAGATGGCGGACGGACGGCGCAAAAAAATAAAAAATAAATCTTTATACAGTCTTTACTGCACACAACGTGTACGTTTGTGTGCATCATCTCTAGAAGGAGCCACCACCCACCCCCACCCCGGGGGGGGTGTTTAAAAAAAAACAGTATCGTAAAAAAAATTATTAACATCGCGGCATATTGGAGAAGCGGTCAATCATGTGAAAGCAGCAAGACCCGTTAAACAACAGGGAGCAACCTAACGGCTACACAGCTTCGACACATTTTAAATCTGGACAACCAAAATAGAGAGGAAGAAAAAAATACTGAGCCACAACAAGCCCTCTCACTGCGCGGCCCCAGGCCTTCGAGTGTCATTTTCCCCAATTCAACGACGGCGTATTTAAATGTCACGTCTCAATGACAACAACTCGAATGACATCAAGTAGGGAGAGGCAACATTCTAAAAGTCTGTAGCATACGCCCGGGGCTTAGAGAGGCGCTCCCCCCTCACATTCCCCCCACCCCCCACCCAAACCCACCCTATGTTTTATAACCACTCCATTCTTTCGACATGAATGCCGGGGGTCGATTTAACAGATTTTAAATAATAAAGAAATCGATTACCCACATGTTAAAACGATTACACATGTAAGTGGATTTTATTTTTTTAATTTTTTTTTTAAATGAAACGTCGACAGGGGGGGGGGAACTGTCTCCATCGTGAAACTATTTATTGAACGTGGGATCTTCCAGCCATGAACAGCTGTGTACCCCATACCATCATTTATACATCAGTATATCCCATACCATCATTTATACATCAGTGTACCCCATACCATCATTAATACAGTGTACCCCATACCATCATTAATACAGTGTACCCCATACCATCATTTATACATCAGTGTACTCCATACCATCATTTATACATCAGTGTACCCCCATACCATCATTTATACATCAGTGTACTCCATACCATCATTTATACATCAGTGTACTCCATACCATCATTTATACATCAGTGTACTCCATACCATCATTTATACATCAGTGTACTCCATACCATCATTTATACATCAGTGTACTCCATACCATCATAAATACACATGTGTACTCAGCTATGGTCATCTCCATGGCAGTAGCACTTTCAGCTATGGTCATCTCCATGGCAAAGGCCACTGCCTGAGTCTGTCACAATGACCTACAATGACCTACATAAACGACCTGGAGCTAAAGTCTCATCTCCATGGAAACCCAAAACTCCCATTTAATCAAAATTTTAAATTAATTTCGTAGCATCGCGGTTTTTTTTTTAATTAAAGACCCACATTGAAATGTTTTTAAACATGTATCCATTGTTAGAGTGATTGTCTCCTCTTTGTTGTCTATGTGTTTGTAATGTACTAATCGGCTAGTTAATTAGTTTTGGCGCGAAATTTCCAGACGTCATTATTGCGATATTACACTGACAGTAAAATAACGGACAAGTGAGATAAAGAGCAGTAAAACGGTAAATGTTGACCAATGGTCAGATATAGAAACCTAGAACTATTATAAACTACTAAATACAAAATATTAACCAAATATAAACAATAAACTTTATGATACCATAGTTAATACAAGTAAGTTTTAATTAAACAGATTATATAGCGAACTATTGTTAAAACAGCCGGCTTGATATGTTAGTAAAATACTAATTATTTCGCCTGTCTATTGTGGCTGTTGAATCAAGAGTAGAACACCTCATTCTTACAGTCACAACCAATGATGATCTCCATAGAAGAAAGGGGGGGGGAGAGAGAATGGTCAATTCACTGCTAGATATAAGATGTGTGTGTGTGTCTTCCTGTCACGTGTGTGTGTTAGTTTATGTGCACCTGTTTTCATCTGTTCTCCACATCCGTAAGTCTACTATATTCTATTTTTAATAGCACTCACCAGCTACTAACTGAGCTAATGACCCTTTCAAAACCTATGGATGCTTCTCTTCTATTTAATACTCACACTCTACTACTTCTGCGCTACTCACGGATGTTGGGCGGGGTTAGGTTAAAGTTCATTTCAAACCGCACAATACATAAACTATAAAAATTCCGTATCAATAAAAATTTGGTTTCACCAAAAGCCGCCATATTCGTGTATTATTTCTACCGTGTATCGCAATTTCGGTGGTACATTATCAAGAAGGAAAACAAAACTTTCTTAGTCATTAGTAGAGAATTATTCATATAGTGATGCGCTTTTCTGTACGATGTATCTTCTGTGGTTCAAACATATTCAGAACTGTGCCCAGCAGTTATTGATGACGTCATTTAGCGAACCGAGATAATAGCTTTATTTAAACAAATTAATTAAATAAACAATATTTGCAGAAAGGAAGCTAAACATTCAGAGCGATACAGCGTGGACCACATTTTTGTTTTTCAATTCTGCTGGACGACTAGATGAATGAGAAATAGATCAATACATTTAGATCAAAACATTGAAACGTATTTCAGATTCTCAAATGGATTTCGTTCAAGGAATTTAAAAAATTGCATGAAATTTTTATGTGGAATGGTTTTGGTTAAAATAAAAAAACAAACTTATAAAAGAAGTGATATATCAAAGAATTTTTTTTATATATATATTAAAAACTGATCCATTAAAGTGGTGATTTATTTAAGATTTAGTTTATTAAGGAGATGATTTATAGAAGGAGTGATTTATAGAAGGAGTGATTTATAGAAGGAGTGATTTATAGAAGGAGTGATTTATAGAAAGAGGTGATTTATAGAAGGAGTGATTTATAGAAGGAGTGATTTATAGAAGGAGTGATTTAAAGAAGGAGTGATTTATTGAAGGAGTGATTTATAGAAGGAGTGATTTATTTGAGTTCATTGATCTATGGCAAACATGTCGAGAGTATGTAACAAGCACGTAACGTTGTGTAGGAGGGGGGGGGGGCGGCGGGGTAGGAAAGTTTGTGCTTTGAGCGTCGCTAGGCAACGATATATGTAGATCTCGTGGCAGTCGGGAGCTAGGGGAGTGACCATGTAGGCACTGAAATGACGTCACATTGTCTCAACAGCCAATCAAATGGTCTGCAGACGTCTGCTATTCGTTGAGTTGTGTTTTTTTTTTTAATCGCACTCCTACTATAGGCTTGAACAAAAAATGTCAGTTTGTCGCAAGTTGTAGTGTGTGTACGTGTGGGGGTGAACTGGTGCGTGGATGGATGAGGGAGTGGGTGTTAGATGTTAACTTACGCGCGTTAGGAAAAGAAAGTTTTAAGTAATGTGTTACATGGTTGGAAAGACAGAGGTCAAATATTGGTAAATAAACTTTTTTTTACTTTTAAAGCTAACTTGGGATTCTAACGAGACGAGTGTCATCGACTGAAGGCATCGACAAAAGCCACCAACAGTGTCAGTGACATCACCACCAACAGTTTCAGTGACATCATCACCATCAGTTTCAGTGACATCATCACCATCAGTTTCAGTGACATCGCCACAACAGAGTCAGCAACATCACCACCAACACTGTTTGTGACATCACCACCAACAGTGTCAGTGACATTATCACCATCAGTTTCAGTGACATCGCCACAAAAGAGTCAGCGACATCACCACCAACAGTGTCAGTGACATCATCACCATCAGTTTCAGTGACATCGCCACAACAGAGTCAGCGATGTCAGTGACATCACCACCAACAGTGTCAGTGATATCATCACCATCAGTTTCAGTGACATCGCCACAACAGAGTCAGTGACATCGCCACAACAGAGTCAGCGACATCACCACCAACAGTGTGAGTGACATCACCACCAACAGTGTCAGTGACATCATCACCATCAGTTTCAGTGACATCCCCACAACAGAGTCAGCGACATCACCACTAACAGTGTCAGTGACATCACCACCAACAGTGTCAGTGACATCATCACCATCAGTTTCAGTGACATCGCCACAACAGAGTCAGCGACATCACCACTAACAGTGTCAGTGACATCACCACCAACAGTGTCAGTGACATCATCACCATCAGTTTCAGTGACATCACCACCAACAGTGTCAGTGACATCATCACCATCAGTTTCAGTGACATCGCCACAATAGTTTTAGTGACATCATCACCAACAGTGTCAGTGACATCATCACCAACAACAGTGCCAGTGACATCATCACCAACAGTGTCAGTGACAACATCATCACCAAAAGTTTCAGTAACATCATCATCAAACAGTGTCAGTGACATCATCACCAACAGTGTCAGTGACAACATCATCACCAACAGTGTCGGTGACAACATCATCACCAACAGTGTCAGTGACATCATCATAAAACAGTGTCAGTGACATCATCATAAAACAGTGTCAGTGACAACATCATCACCAACAGTTTGAGTGACATCCTCACCAACAGTGTCAGTGACAACATCATCACCAACAGTGTCAGTGACAACATCATCACCAACAGTGTCAGTGACATCATCATAAAACAGTGTCAGTGACAACATCATCACCAACAGTGTCAGTGACATCACCACCAACTGTGTCAGTGACAACATCATCACCAAGCAGTGTCAGTGACAACATCATAAAACAGTGTGAGTGACAACATCATCACCTACAGTGTCAGTGACAAGATCATCACCAACAGTGTCAGTGACAAGATCATCACCAACAGTGTCAGTGACAACATCATCACCAACAGTGTCTGTGACAAGATCATCACCAACAGTGTCAGTGACAACATCATCACCAAACAGTGTCAGTGACAACATCATAAAACAGTGTCAGTGTCAACATCATCACCAACAGTGTAAGCCATCTAAATAAGCCAAGAAAAAATAAATCGGGCTGAGACGAATGCAATTCAAAAAATAAATTCCTAAATGAATCCGCAGAAAATCCATAAATAAAACACATTTTCGTTGATCTGATAATCAACGACTAATAATTAGTTGACATGCCTCGCCCCCTCTCTCTGCTTTCAATCTTGAAGGCATCCATGTTGATTCTACTCGCGATTAATGCAAATCTTGCGCGTGTCGCCGATTACTTGTCTTTGATCATCTATTAGCAGACGTTCGATGCCGCCATCTTTCCTTAGTAAGTTTCGTTTCATATTCACCAGAAAAAAATGTCGCTAATTAGCAGAATTGACCCATTTTTTTTTTTAGTTATTATTATTTGGGCTTAATTAGTGGTATAATGTCTCACTAATATTGTTCCAAGCTGTTAACTAGGTCAAACTAGCATTCACTCCGTAATAATACTGTAGTGCTATTTACTTTTCTAACAAGAGAAGTATTTTTCTACTAAAATTTTTTTTCTATTCATTTATTTGAAGAGTCCAGAAAATTATGAACTAAAAAAAATTGTGGGGTGGTCGAGGGACGTAGAGTTCCTGTATATCGATCTGAGAATCCCGGGGTTGATTCGTTCATGACCTGATGCCAAAAAATAAAATGGTCGACTGACACCAACCACACAATCCGCTAGTATGGGTTGGCTGAGTTCAACCCTCGTGGGCTGGGTGAGTACCACATGAAGAGTACACTGCATCGGCCCCAGTTCATTTATTAAGCTACATCAACTTAAAACTGTAAAAATAGGGGGACATTTAGACGGCACTGTTTCAATTGGTCTCGAGTACTTCGAAGGTAAATTAAAAAAAAAAACAGCGTTTGATCTGTTAACGGAAAGAGAACTTCTTAATATTTTGGTTGCAGATTATATTATCATAAAGATGTGTATTACCGAGTGACGTAGGGCACTCAGCTGACAAACTAAGAGATATGGTTCAAACCTCGATAAGAACCAAGAATTATGGCAGGTCTTGTTAACAGGTCTTGTTAACAGGTCTTGTTAACAGTTTTTTAAAAGTATTTCAAGTCCATCCAGATTTATAGGGTGCCTGAATTAAGTTGGGGAAGTAAAGGCGGCTGGGTGTTGTGCTAACCACACAATCCCTTCTTATGCCGAGCTTATAGAAACAGATGAATTCTACACTTCATCTGCGTAAATGACCTTTAATGACCTTTAATGACCAAGGGACCTTTATTTTATATTTTCCGTAAAAGTTGCAGTTATAACATTTTAAAATGCAATCATTTTAACTTTCGCCATATTTTTCAAATCTAAAATCAAAGTATGTCGTCTGCTGTCACGTTTCATTTTTTTTCCACTCCTCCCTTACTGTTGTCCAGTTATCAGGTCATCCATCACACTGTCCGCATGATTCGCGTGTCCGGCTTGACGGATCGCACGTGGCTATTGTGTCAGAGAGCTGTCAGTGAGCGGTCAACTCCATGTGTGTGTGTGTGCCTGTGTATGTATGTGTGTTTATGTGTGATATTTGGATAATTCCCCTCTCAAGATAAGTAATCCCCGACCTCTATGTAGCCCGCAACACGCGAGATGTAGAGCAGACTTTTGTCTCAACATTAGCCAATACTGTCCGTTGTGTCGCTGCTGGGCAGTACAGTCTCCATCACTCGTCTGTTACGGACTTGGTCGCAGAAAGGCTGATGAGTATATATCACTGGGTGGGGGGGTAATTCAGAAAGTGACCTGTAGAACAGACAAACAGATAGATACGATCTAATGTAAATATTACATAAAAGATGGAAAGCAAGCTTCAGTCAGAAACCATAATTTCAGTTTGCCTTGATAAAATCTAACTATTCTAGGTCTCACACCCTCACTGTATTGGTACCCCAATTATAGGTCTCACACCCTCAATGTATTGGTACCCCAATTATAGGTCTCACACCCTCACTGTATTGGTACCCCAATTATAGGTCTCACACCCTCACTGTATTGGTACCCCAATTATAGGTCTCACACCCTCACTGTATTGGTACCCCAATTATAGGTCTCACACCCTCAATGTATTGGTACCCCAATTGTAGGTCTCACACCCTCACTGTATTTGTACCCCAAACTGAGTTTATGTGAAAATTTGAAAAAAAAACTTTGATCAACTTTTGTTTACGTTTGTTTATTTAAAAAGATAAAGACAGTGGTCATATAAGGCAAACAGACATAAACACATACATACAAACATAATATAAACACATACATAAATACATACATACAAACATAAAAGAACACATACATACTCACACGCCGCACACAAATACAACAAACATTCACACGTAAATTCACACATAAAAACACACATAAACACACACATGAGCACACAAACCCGTACACAACACACACACACACAGACGCACGCACTTATGCATACAGTTACAGTGAGAATAAAGTGTTGAGGACACACACACAGACGCACGCACCCATGCATACAGTTACAGTGAGAATAAAGTGTTGAGGACTGATGATGAAAATAAGACTGCAATCTGAACCCACTGGGAATCAAACCCTAGCACTACACACTACACACTACCTCTGCTACCCTATAGGCCACCCAACCCACTGGGAATCAAACCATAGCACTACACACTACCACTGCTACCACCCAACCAACTGTTGTTCAGATGTAAAACAAAACAATCTGTACTCCAAGACAGCAGAAGTCATCTTATATCGTACAGTGTACAACACATCCTGGTATCCTAAAAACGGTTATCGATTGAAAGAAGAATAAAACAACGAAAAGGTATACAGTGGATTCCGCTTAATTGGGACAGCCGCTTATTTGGGACAAATCTCAAAGAAACCAAACCAAGTAGCCAATAGTAAATTTGTAT
This sequence comes from Bulinus truncatus, assembly GCA_021962125.1. Classification (NCBI taxonomy): domain Eukaryota; kingdom Metazoa; phylum Mollusca; class Gastropoda; family Planorbidae; genus Bulinus; species Bulinus truncatus. The sequence continues at coordinate 5,596,427 of JAGDYQ010000019.1, forward strand.
TTTTAATTGGGACAGCCGCTTAATTGGGACAAAAAGCCTCGGTCCCGATGTGTCCCGATTAAGCGGAATCGACTGTATATATATATATATATATATATATATATATATATATATATATAAGACGTCCATAGATGAGAGAAGAACAGGGAGATGGACACAAATCTCTACATCAAAGACTTGCAGTAAATCTATAGTCAATATTCAGTGTTTTCATTGCATTCAGCCATTGGTGGACGAGATATTCAGAGCGAGGCTGTCATAAAGATATGTAAGAAAGCGCTGGGTTGTTCAGTAGATGTTTGCATAAAATATTGAACTTTTAGAGGG